>JANHGN010011432.1:19637-34465 GCA_024605025.1 Megaceryle maxima
ATATGCATAATTATATCTAGAACAGATAATAATGTGTTCAAATCACACTAACCAGAGGAAGTGTCCCTTAGCAAAGAACTAATTTGTAATACTCTAGATCATGGGCATATGTAGCTTTTGTAGCTTGGGACAGACCTGATCTAAGTCTTTAAGGAAGGCTACGTGGCTGTGTGAACATTTCTGAGTGGTGGAACTAGCATCTATACCATGCACTGACTGTTGGGGTCTACAGATCCTGATGTGTCTCCTGGGAAATCTGTTGCCATCTAGAATTTAATGTAGTTTACAACCATCTCCTACATCAAATTATAGATGATGTAAGCTGTTGTGGGTTGTTACTTGGTTGTGACTGGCTTCCACAGCAACTCCTGAGGAGAAGAGGATGACACGCTTCCTGGAAATATCCTACATAGAAAATAAATTAATTATTTTTTATCACTGAACTTCCACTTTTATTTAATTTATTAAATAGATTTGATATTTTTACCTATATATTTCTTCCTGACTTTGAGGAAAATACACTAAAATGCTTAATGATTTATCTTCCTTCCCAGAAGTGGAAAACCAATAATGATACATCAAACATTTAAAAAGCATTTCATTAAAGATAACATCAGAATATACTGCTAGTTATAGATCATTTGATTGTTATGTATTAAGATCAAGATATTTCTAACATTCTTTTTGAACTTTCCTATTCTTGAAATTTATTATGTCAATCATCAGCTGCTATGACATCACAAGATGAATTCAAAACAATAATTACTTCAGTATTTTAAATGCTTGGAGTACACTAATTATTCAGGCTGCTAAGTTAAAGTAAAAATGTCAGCTTAGCTCTCTATAATCTCATAATGTTTAAAGTTTCATGAATTACACATGGACCAGATAGAAGGAGAGAAACTAGAGTTTGACAAAAAAACATTTTCTGTGCAAAAGATGCTGTATCCATATTTTCTAATTTATTCTAGTGATTAATCAAAGTGATTTAAAACAACTGATTATTTAAGATCCTGTGTTTGAATTTACTTTCAGTGTAAAGCCTTCCTATATTGTGATATGTGAGTAAATGTTGTGTCACCAATACTTTGCAAATACTCATCTGTAAAATGTAAGGATCCAGAGATTGCATTTTTTTTGCTATTTGAACCAGGCTGAGAACTTTAGGCACTGAGAACCTGTGACTAAACCCCCAAATTTTATTCATTTGCTTTATAAATACTATGTCATGGTATTCTCCCTGGGTAGCTTAGCTGAATGCTGATGTACTTCAGAAGTGAAGTTATGTTTCCTTTTCTGGTTCCAGATAATGGAGGCAGAGGAAAACAACCTCAAGAGGAGACTCTGTCCAGTATACCTCTGCAGAAAACTATTGCTATAAGCTAATGAAGAACTATTTCTTGTTCAAGGTTTCTTTATAAAATAACCAAGAGGAAGGATTGCTTCTTGGTTTTTTATACTTTCCTATTACCGATGACAGCAAGAACTATAATTACGCTTGTACTTCCAGTGACAGGAATAAAAAAAATTCAGTATTCACTTGTCTTTTTAACTAATCAGAATATTTTCAGTATGAATTTTCATATTGACTTACACGTTAAAATATACATGGTAAAAATGAAAAATGTCTCTTTCCTTGCATGTTTGAAAATCCTTTCCTCTTTCTCATCCTTCCTACCTTTCTTCTACTTTCCATTAGAAGTCATACATTAGCTGTTTTCTTTGGTACTGAGCATTTTGAGTAGGTCACTGTTGATCCAAATCACTGTGGAAACATATAAGACCTTTATTTCACAGCTTTGCAACACTTCTGGAGTGCTTTACTGACACAACAGAATTTGAAGTGTATGCAAGAATGTCTCTCTGAATACAAGCAATAGGGCCTAACACAATCAAAGAAAAAACACGCCATAGATCAGACATATCAGATATGCAAACTTTAATCTATAAAGGTTTGATTCAGATATGTGGGTAGTATGGTGACAAATCTGGTTGAGCTTATAAATCTTTAATGCGTGCAATGCATTTGTGGACTGTTTATATTTGTATTTCAATAGTTCAGAAGTTCCATTATAGAAGGATCACACTGTCTTTGATTATGAAGGATTATTTACTTGCCGTAGAGATCTTACCTGGTTACAGCAAGGGTGTTTGGTCTCAGAATGAATTTCATGTTTCTTTTCAAAAAGTCTTCACTGGTGGAATACTGAAGAGGCAAGTCACTAGTTCTTAAAGGCTTTGCTCTGATAAATTCTGAGATGTAAGCAACTGCAACACATCTGTTCACTGGTCTAATATATTGTGACCCACCTGGTTTTCAAGTCTTTCAGAATTTGAGGAAAGCTGAAAACTACACTGAGAGTCATGTATCAAATATCAGTAGGGGCCAAGAAATATTATTGCATTCCTGTGTGGGCTTCTAAGTGTCTTTGAAATAAGACTTATAATGCAAGTAATAAAAAATAGACTTGGCATTTCCTGGGTGAACATTCACAGTTTTCAAGTGGAAGGAAATCACTGCCCAGGAGATTTCATTGACCAGCAAGGTGTCATCCTCCTTTAATTTATATTATCAAGGCTATCACTAATGATTTTGGATCATTGATAGTTTCCAATTCTAGGTCTAGTTCTTCCTGTATATTCTAGATATCTTTTGATGGTAGAACAGGTGAGTACGAGGAGAAAAGTCTTTTCTCAGGTTATCAGCCATACTCAGCTCATTTTTTTCTCTAGTTCAAGATCAGAAATGAGTATAATTTTTGGTAAGCTAAAATCCTATTATAAAGATTAGACTATATAAAAGAATAAACTGTTGTTGTTCAGGTCTCTCTGGTAGTGGTAATCATAATTAAAAATGTGATTCAGCTATTCAGATTTATTATGCTTAATGACTTGCTTGAAATCACTTTCAAAGGTCTTATAAAAAATTAAAATCTCAGTTAAATTCTAGAATGCATCAGTTCTGGCTTACAATTATTTATACTATATCAATCTGTTTTAAAAGTGTGTTACTCATTCATTAAAATTAGTTTCTAAAGTTTGTCATCCGAGACAGAGACACATTATTTTCACTAAACATTATTAGCTTTTGGTGATATTATTAAGTGATAATGAAATAAAGACTTAACTATGATACTAGCATAACTATTATATATACTAGGAATACAGATTTAGCTTATTCTTAAAACCTCAGAAAATGCAGAACCATATACATGCAAATACACAGGTTAAAGCATGACTGTATTTGAAAAAGTAACTATTTTAAAAAATGCATATATCAAGGTATGGAGCATATTGTAGGCATAGGAATCATAAAATCAATAAGAAATTTGATGATTAAACATTAAAAGTATTGGTATAAACATTTGTGAATAAAGGAATCCTGATGAGAAATGCTCAAAAGTATCATTATACAAGGGCACTACATAATTTATAAGTTTGCAATGAGCATGACAAGAAGTACCAAAGAGCAAATTTCAACTTACTGATGTAGAACTGGACCTAAATTTTTTCAGAAGATAGGTAAGGGTTTTTTTTCCACTGGGTACTGTCAGTGCAGTATAAATGCCAGCAAAGGAGATAATAGAACTAGGTAAATCTGATCCAAAAGCCCGTGTAGGCCAAGGGGAAGATCTTGCAATTGACTTCATTGTACTTCTACTGCAAATGTTGCAGTCTGATCAGATTATGGTGGCCTGATATAAATCATTGGAATTGTTTTTTTTAGTGTATGCCCTCAGTCAACTCCATAGATGGTTTCCATGATCATTGCATGATATGTTGTTCGGAAATACTGAAAAAAGGATAAAAGTTTGACAAATACATTTTTAAACATGGTGGTAAATATGTCTTCTGATATTAGCTAATAGTTAATATTATAACTATATATAATATTAACTAATATTATAATGTTATACACCATCCTGGCTTGTATCAGAAATAATGTGTCCAGCAGGACTAGGGAAGATGATTGTGCCCCTGTGCTTGGCACTGCTGAGGCTACACCTTGAGTACTGTGTTCAGTTTTGAGCTCCTCACTACAAGGACACTGGGGTGCTGGAGTGTGTCCAAAGAAGGTCAACAAAGCCGGTGAAGGTTCTAGAGAATAAGTCTTATGAGGAGTAGCTGAGGCACTTGGGATGTTTAGCTTGGAGAAAAGGAGGCTCAGGGAGTGCTTCTCCCTCTCTGCAACTACCTGAAAGGAGGTTGTAGCAAGATGGAGGCCAGTCTGTTCTCCCAAGTAACAAGTGATAAGACAAGAGTGGCCTCAGGCTGGACCAGGGGAGGTTTGGGTTGGACATTAGGAAAAACTTATTCACTGAAAGAGTTTTTAAGCATTGGAACAGGGTGCCCAGGGAAGTGATGGAGCAACCATCCCTGAAAGTATTTAAAAGATGTGCAAATGAAGTGCTTAGGGACATGGTTTAGTTGTGAGTTTGGCAGTGTTAGGTTAGTGGTTGGGCTCAATGATATTAAAGATTTTCCAACTTAAATTATTCTATGATTCTGTAATTTATTCTGTACTTCTGTGATTCTGTGATTCTATTGACTAGAAAAATGAGGATGACCTCTTATAGGTCTGTCCTGTATACTGTATTACAGGTATATTACACGTATACTGTAAACATATGGAAACTTTTTGAAAAAAAGCTTGGAAAGTATTATTTAATGAAGAAAAGCATAACTGTCATATCTATATTGAGGAAAGAGAGAAATTAAACTTCATTTCAGGTATACACATGAAAATAAAACCTCTGATTGTGGTTTTGCTAACAAATAGGTAAGAAGCATTAATTAAGCTGTTTAAAAATAAATTAGAAACAAATGCAGACATTCTCTCTCTTCCTGGAGCTAGGTAGATGGTAGTGTTTGCCACCTCATTTTGGCATCAAATTAAGCTTCTAAGAGCAAGCAAGCTAGAAATATAGTGACACTAAAGACTGAAAGATATGAAAACACGATGAGTTAATAGAATGGCACCTTTCTGTGTTCAAGCAGAGCTGTAAAATGAGAAGCACAATCTGCATGATATTCCTGTGCAAATCTTAATTCATATCTGTGATTTTTAGATTTTTACTTAGGATACTTACGTTTTTTTGTTCACCATTGAAAGATTTTATCTGTTATAACACAAGTACATAAAAGGACTATATTTTGATAAGGTGCTTACTCAAGTCTATTGAAATAATTTTACTATACTGTATTATTAGCATTTTAGTAGATACAGTAATTAACTAACTATTTAAAACATAATGATGCATATTTAAAGTACAAATTTGGATTTGATCTATCTTTTGCTTACAGTACACTTGAAACATAATATGGTGTGGTGATGTATTTCTATTCTGCGGTAATATTGTTATATCAAGGTATTATGACTAAACAATAGATTTTATTTTTAAAAAGATAAAGAAAAAATACAAACCAAAATATTCTTTACATAATAGAGCTGCGTGTCTTCTGTTAGAAAGACTGTAAACGTTACACTCAGTACCAACACAGGAGCTGAATTGAACTCTTCATTTAAACAGAAGGGAAAACCACTTTTTAAATTATCTTCAGATTGGATGGAAGCTGAGTTGGAAGCAACATTAGAGCTGCAGAGTACTTGTGGGGAAGAGTAGAAGGACACCAGAAGATTCTTTTGAATATTTCGTTTTGGTTTTAATCAAAGAATTTAAATCAGATATTTCCTATGGCAGCTGTGTTAATCTCACCAGTATTTATATTGACCTCTTAATTGTTATAAAAACATGTATTTTGGTAGAATTATCATTAACGTGCAAGCAATAACCTTTTACAGGTTTAAAGAGGTCGCAGTACTTGTTATTATAGACTGCTTTCAATGCTGTTCATTTAGTATGCTGTGTTTCTAACACAAATGTAATCCACTCTGCATTTTCCATTTAAAATGCATAAGGCAAAGTGCATCATAACAGGATGTAACTATGTATTAATCAAATTAGCACAACACTTCAAAGTCTCTGGCTTTTTACTAGGCTACTGTTAGACCACAATTCATGATGGAAAGAAGCAAGTATAATGAAAGGCTTGTCAAGGGAGCTCTTTATTTTCTTCCAGAAAGATATATTGTGGGTTAATTTTCATGATGGGAAAAAATGCAGAGAAAAAGTAGCGGTAAGCATTAAGTTAAAACACAATAAATGGAATTTAAGCTACTACTGTGGCTTTGCTGTTCACAAACACAAATGTAGTAATTAGTTGATGACACAACAGAGCTCAGATGACCTATTGTTTAATTATTCAAACTTCATGTTCCAAACAAAGAAGAGTCAGATTATTCAATATTCACGTTGTGAAACGGGAACAGCTGGGAAGGTTCTTCCTCTATTATTCGTTTAACTTACTACACAAATATAAGATCCTTCAGCTAATACTTTTTTACTACTGTTTCTCAACACTTTTAAGTATATACTACCCATTTTCTGTTTATGACCATTTTAAGTTATATTTCAGAATATGAAGTGAGGCCTTGTGGCATATTGACTCCTACATGGAATAGTCATTTAGGAAAACCAATCTAAGATACTTTCAGTGGAGTACAGTAAAACGTCAGGAATACATAAGGGAATGGTGTCTGTGTTGCTCTCCTTGAAATGTAAGGGCTTGCTGTAAAATGTGAAAATGTTTTTACTGCTTGGATGCATACTCTAGTATCAATAGAGATTCAGTTGAAATTATAACTGTTTAGGTTAAACTTTGGAATTACTTTTTAAAATTTATTTATTTTTATTTGTTTCATTAATCCATTTGCATTTTCTTCATGTATGTTTTAAGGCTGCAGGTTAATTTGGAAGTCAGTCTGAAAATCAGTGGTGAAATTCTTATTGACTTTAGCTGCAGCAAGACTGAATTAATGTATTCATTCAAGTCTTTCCTAAAGCAACAATACCTTCCTTGTCTGCAAGATTCTATCATCCACTCTTTTGCTGCTTATTTGTTTATTTACAGAGACTTTTATTCATGCAAGATATTAACATTGTTTTCTAAATCAGTATGTAGTCACTGCACCCACTACACTTCTCTGTTTATTCCCAGTAGATGAAGGAAATAGTGCTCAATCCTCTAGCTTGTGTTTTGTGAAACATATAAAAGATCTTTAAGGCCATAGCTCTCTTTTCATTACTGAAGTGCATTAGTAAAAGTGAAGTCTGTATGAGCACCATTTTTGAGAAGCTGAAAACAGCTGAAATTTATCCTATGGAAACCTGGTTTGACATACTTGATTTGACATGCACATAGGCTCTTACTAGAGAAATCACTGAGGAAATGTTATCTTAAGTTATGATGGTAATGCTTCCAAAAGGAAGATTGAAGGTGACAGGCTAAATCTTTAGGAATCTTTCAATTATGAAAGAATGCAGTCAGTGAAAATTCAGAAACCGTTCAGTTAAAAATATTAAAAAGAGAATCTACCTGTAAACCAACACATATAATTTATCTTATATTATAGACACAGCACATATATAAGAATTTTATATGAATAATAACATAAATCCGTATTAGTTGTCCTTATATAGGGGACCTGGGTATTAGATAACACAGATTTCAAATGGTATTGGAACCATCTGTTGCTTAAAACACAATTCAAGTCATGCTTTGAGGCAGAAGATTAGTATTTACATATGTCTTCTGCCCTCTCATAAAAAATGGGACTGAATTGGAAACCTAAGGCAACTAGATTAATATTCCTTAATATTTGATGTTTTAATTTGATATTTTTAACCATTCAAGATTCTTTTTTTTTTTTTTTTTTTTTTACTTACTGTTTGAGAGAAGCTAAATTACTAGCAGAAATTCTATGCATATTGACATAGATAAACAGAATATTAAAAATAGATGTTACTACAGATTGCAATATTAGAACTGTATATACACATGAAAAAAAAAAAAAGCTTGTAAACATCTCAACAATTGAAGTCAAATTATACCATGAGATTTCATTGCATCTGAAAAGCTGGCATCTAATAATAATAATTGGATACATAGTTTTACAATATTCATATTTAAGTTTGACTCTGCCATGTGCTGGATCAGAAATATTTGCTTCTGAAAATTTTCAGCTAACTTTCAGCTTAAGTTTTAAGTTTACACATTGTTACCTTTTTTTGTATCATGTCCATCACAACAGGTTTATAGAAACTGCCTGTATTATGTTTAATAGTAATTTTTTTTTGTCATTGTGAATGAGCAGATGAAATATGAGGCTACATTTTGACCTTAATAATGCAAAGATCTCACAGAAATGGCTGAATAAGAATTGGTCAAACAAAGAGAAATTTGAGATGCGAATATCATCTAGCTATGTCTTTGTATCATTCTCCATGGTATAATCTTCCTACGTTTCCTCAAGATGAGTTTTAAATGATTCAAATCACTCCATCGTATCAGTAGAGAGCATCTTTTTAATATCTGACAAATCTTGCATCTTGAGACTGTCTCTGATTTAATTATTTCTCAATTTTATCCTTTTACTTCTAGGATGAATTTTTACTTAATATATCTGTTATCAATGCAGGGAGAGTATATTTTTTTTCCTTATTGCAAACTGTGCTTATAACTCAAAGACAGAAGAATAAACAATTATGTCTTGCAGGACATTTTGGACATATGTTTTCAGTATGGCAACCCTGTGAAGAAGAAAAAGCAATTCTGAATATGTAGCTTCTTCCTAAAAAATTAGGTAATAAAAATCCAGTTTACTTTCAGAGAAGTAAAATTTTTATGAAAAGATAAATCCTACAGAAAAATCTGATGCTGGTTTTCATAATAGGGACAGAGAAATCATAATTCTGTGCCTTTCTTAAGGAGAAGGGGACTATCCAGTTACTCTTTCAAGAAAAGGAAAAATCATAGCACAATGATAAAAGTAAAGCTTTTAGGGACAGCACATGTTCCATAATTTGTTTAGAGAATCAAGTTGCCTGAACTTGCCTCTTTTGGAGCATTGAAATTCCTCCTATATCACCAAAAAGGCACAGAAAGTGAAGTTACTGACCTACTCTATATATGAGGGAGCTGTAGGTATGAGGGTGAAGAAGGATCTCAGAGATAACTCCTGTTCTGGTAGGGAAGGAAAAGTGTTTTTTAAAGCTATTTATCTCTCATATCACCTTTTAGGCAGCATAGGTCAGAAGACTGTAAGTACAGTGCCTCAAGGGAGAATTATATAGTTTTAATGGATGGTAAAACCATTTTTGCTAAATGAATCTAAAAAACAGGAAGAATTGTACTGGTAATGAACAGAATGCTTTTTAGAAGACCATCTGGGGTGAAAATGGTGTTGTATAGCATTTATACAATTCTCCTTTCGAATTATGAACACAGCAACTGTTCCAAGACCAAGCAAGACTATGTGGTGAGAATTTGGGTATCTGTCTGTGAAAGGCTCTCATATCTAGGAGGACTCCTCTTTAGATACTTCAGATAAAATGAAGCTTTCATATTCTTGATATCCATTCTTCTTGCATAAAGTACCTCATTTTGTCAGTTATTTTATACACATTTTAAACAATATCTAAGATTAAAACACAATTTTGTTTTATATCTATGTTCAGTTCCCTCAATTTCATTCTTCTCTGAAATAAAGTAATCATGGGTGAAATTCTTCAGCCTTTGTTTATATATAAAAAGAAACTATAAACTATGCCATGTGTCAAAAATATTTCCCTTTTATTTTGTTCATGTAATTTATTTTTATTAATTTCCTCATGAAAGGAAATCCCACTTCAGAGGTGATTTTTAAAACATGAATAGCTTCATAAGTTGCATCAGGTCCTAGGTACAAATGTGGGTTTGGGTTTTTTTTACTATTCTGTTCAGTGTTCTGTTTAAAAATATCTCAGAAAAAAATAAGTTACTTCATTAATAACAGTAGAACTTTCATGATTTTATTAATCATTCCTTAGGATATGGGATACATATGCTGGAAATTGCATTATTTATTTTTACACTACAAACCACTCAAATTCAAGTATTAGAGATAAAAATAAATAAGCTAAATTAAAGTAAAATCCTATGTGTCACAGCAAAGTTTTTATTACCCTACGCTTGGAATTATTTCAGACTCCACACAACTGTATTTAAAATTTTTACAGAGTTTGCCATATAGAAACAGTATTGTTGTTCAATTCTTCTTCAATTCTAAGATTTGTAAATCTCTGTAAAATCAAGCCAAATCTGATGTTTATATTTCTAAAGAAATGAAAGGGGTTGCAGTGCAGCTACATTTTTCAATATTTACTAATTTTAAGGATATTTTCTGATGGTATAAGCTAAAGAGGATACAATCAAGATTCAGTACCAAACATTAAGGTATATTTCTATGTCAATATTTCAACTCTTCAATTATTATGAACCTTTAAGAGACTTAGTCTTAAGCTATGACTTCATCACATTCTGTTGTTAACACACTTAATTGTTCTTTTTAGCTCTCCAGAATGTGGGATTTTCAGTATGTGCTTACACAGAAGTATGTTAACATATCCTCATCCTAAAAATGTCAAAATGGTGCTTGTTCTATTAAATATAAAGCTTTTTCCAAGAGAATTGTCTGTCCTTTTGACATGTCCTTCTGTTTCTATGCATGGTATGAAGGTACTACAAGGATCCATTAAAAGAGAGTATACATATTTTTAGAGTTTGGTGAAGGCAGATGTGAAAAACCTCCTGTTATACCCAGATTGACACCTCAAGGTTCACTGAGTAGCAAATGTTGTTCTCATCTGTTTTGCGATAGCTGAAAAGCAAATTCTGCTTTACATGGTTTGAATTTGAACTTCTAGATCTAGAATAAGCAGAAGATAAAATGCAATCATGTACTGAAGCCTTTGTACGACAAAGTCAAAAGGGCTTTGTTAAAGAACTATTTTCCAAATATCTTTCCTTAAAACAAAACAGCCTTTCAGTGAATAAATGTTTCCTTTTCAAAATTTAGCAGTATTTTTTGCATCACAGTTTACTATTTTTAAAATGTTATCAATCAAAATGTCAAATTATGCCAAATTATGCTAGGGTATCCAATCATTTCAAAGTTTTGCTTTTAGCTCTACCTGTATCTACTGTTTATCTTTTGGTATCTCACTGTTGGTTTTTTGTCTTCCAGTCAATACATGCTGGAACATCCATATGTAGTAGCCAGCTGGTGGCCCTGAAGATTTACTAAACGTGACTGCTGTCCTCTTTGTCATTTTCCCCTGGGCTGTGATATGTCAGATACCTGAGACCCATCTAAACAATTTGCTACTTATGGCTTGGAAGTAAGTTTGAAAAAACGTCCCTGTACTCTTTCCCTCTTTTTCCACAGTGTAAAATGAGGTGTTAGCTATCTTTTACTTGCATTCTGTCCTGATAGAGCAAGACAGTATTGGTAATATAATTAGATGCTTTACTTGTGAGATTTCAAATCCAATTCCCAGAGCAGAAGGCTGAGATAACATCTGTTGTCCATCCAAAATGAAATGAATCTCTTAAACTTTTGGATAGTTTCATTCATTGTGAATATAAATGTGCTGTAGTCAGCCAGTTAATGTCCTACTTAAACAAAGTTTACTTACTAAAAAAAGGATTTAATTATATACAGCTGTATACCATTAATATTCTTGGACAGAGCTTTCTGCATACAGGAAGATATAAAGTAAATGAACAAGACATGACCTAAGACAATACATAACTGTTTTCTTAGTTCCAAAAATGCATTTATTGATTTTGTTTTCACCATGGTCAGAATAATACAAACATTTGTCAGCTGCATCCTTTAACACTCAGCCCTGACAGAACTATTAAAAGTCACCCTTATAAAATCCACCACAGATAAAGTGTTGCTGCAGTATATACCATTACATCACTTCTTCAGATATACAAATAAATATCATCCTCACAGAGTAGTATTAGCAGTGTTAGGATACTTCAGTTGCTATTGGTAACAATAGGGATGATTATACTTTCAAGATGAATTATGTATTAATTGTTTTGTTGAAAAAATGGAGATGAACTTTATTTATGGCTGGGTTTCTCTAAAAGGGTTACAAGGGTTGTTCTTTTATTGTGCACACCAGGTTTTCAAATCAATATTTATACATTTTCCCCAATGCTAATGCAACTCTATCCATTTGATAAAATAAACAATAAAACCTGACCTATTTACAGTGCTCTATGTATGTTATACCAGCTACTTGGTAAACATAATGGTAGAGAATTAACACTATGGATTCAGTGGCATAATTTATCAAATATGGTACCTGAAAATTAAGGGCCTTTTGTGGGTCTTTCTGTTATATGGTCCTCTCATGTATGCAACTCTGAAGTGATATAGAGGTCTGCATGAGAATGGGTTACAGGACTGGGCAGGATAATTTCTGTCCACAGAAATTTGGAAAGTTACTGGAATCTTGAAAATGCAGTTAGGTTCAAGGATCAGTCTAGATTTTCTGCTAATGTCCAGAAAAAGTAGCCCTTTTGAATCCAAATTTATACCTTTTGAAGATCTAATTAATGTCTGTGAGAATATATCTCCATTATAAATCGCTAGATTTCTTAATACTCTTCCCATCACTCATCAACTTTGACCCTACAGAATCACTTTCTACTGAGAGGGTTTTTTAGCCTACTGGGCTCATTCATCTTTAAATCTTTTCTTCGATCTTCTTTTCTTTTTAAAACCAAGACTGCTGACAACCACACAGAGCGTTAGCTGAGTGAATAGCCTTAATTTATCTTATTAGAATCTAGCCCTGACCACCAACCTCATTTCACCTCAGACCTTTCCTCCACATTTATTAAAAATGACTTATGTCCCTCTCAGACATTTTGCATAGAAAAGATATGTCAAATGAATAAATGCAACAGATCCTATATTTGATACACCCATATCACAATTTTACCTGTCTCATGATATTAAACATTAATTTAAAATATGTAATGAGAAAAGTGTTTATGATATAAGTAAGAATAAACCATAAGTAGCTGTATTGAGAATTTTCCATTTTGCACAATGTGAGAGTATACAGGGGCATCACAGTGAGAGAAATTGAGTCCTCTGTTATGTCTTATGCAAAATAAGAGTAATGGAACTTACCACAACTAAATCTAGAGCAGATTTTGATTGATATATTTGAAAGGATAGACTCAAGGCTTGAAAATTAATTTCCAGGATTAGATATAACTTTGGAAATAGGCACATATCTGGCTCATAGGCCATATATTTAGTATCTACTTATACTTAAAAGTTGTTTAAATATGTATTATAAAAAAACCAAAACAGCTGTTGATTATTGCACCAATAAAACATACACTGTGATATTCTTCTCTGTTGAAGTAAACGGGAGTCTCACTTCAACATGGAGCATTAACCTGTATTCTGAAGGGATTTTCTCTGAGGAAGGTAAAAAAGGCAACTGAAACATACTGGCAAAAATCCACAAGCAGAAATTTAAGGTCAGAAGACATCTTTATGATAGCCAAGACTGAGCTTCACCCTACCTTACTTTAGTTGCTTCAAGCTGGTCTAAGATGGCTCTTCAGCATTATGCTACAGTAACCATAGAAATCAATATGCCTGAACAGAGGTTCATCTTTCATAATATTAATGTCAATGTTACATGGGTAGATTGTCCTTTGGATGCTTGAGTATCCCCTTTGATGAGCAAAGAGCACAAACAGATGGTTTATACTTGTTATATTAGTTTAAGATAACTGAAACTAGGTGATGAACCCAGCCTCTTGAATATTGAAAGCTCAGTAGCTTTACACAGTATTCCAATAGAGGAAATTATTCTGTTACTGAGGGAACACCAACCACTAACATATGCTTGAATTAAATATGACTTGTCAAACATACAATCTTTTCATTATAATACTCCCAGTCTATAAATAAAGTCTTAACTGATCTCATCTAAGGACCAGGTTCAGCTCTTAGGTGGACATGCAGAGTTCCTGTCAAGTTCAGAAGATGGATGCTCCACCTGAGGAATAGTGCAAGTGGCCCCAGTCCTGAAACAGCAACATCATTTATTGACTAAACTAGTAGTAGGTTTGCATGGGCAGATGCAAGATAGTGAAGGAGCAGATATTTACAGATAATGAACATCTCCATTCCTTTGACAAACAACCACTGATAAGAATTTGACGAAAACCATAATGGTTTTGATGTGTATATAGGCACAATTTCCACTGTGAGTGAATACAAAATTGTTTATTTGTTGCTTCTTCTTTAATATAAAATATGGTCCTTAAGTAAAGCCCACTAACCACAGACATAATGTCTTTTATTGATAATATTATGGAAATATGAGAAGAATAATAATTTAAAAAATATAGCTTTAAGAGTCTTTTTAATTCTTAATTTAAGATTAGTTTTTAGGAAAGTAAACTGTTGATAAAAAGCCATTCAGTATCACTTAGTATGCACTCTAAACACTTGACAGGTGGGAGAAGATACAAGTGCTGCATCACTATACCAAGAAGAGGCTGGATGTGCTCTGATGTTGCTGTCCCATATGCATGTTGACAAGACCCCTGTATTATCTATTCTGTAGGTGGAATACTCACACTTATCATTGCAGGAGCTGTCACTGATACCTTTTCCTATTTCATATTTAAAGAGACTACTTAAGATAACTTCTTACCTCTGTCTAAATGTGAAATTAAACATGGTTATTTGTAGTCATGATTGACATAGACAAAATAAAGATTAAATTATTTGTGAAGTTTGCTACTGGAATCTATTGTGATTTGCTGTGCAGTAACAACATCAAGTTTTATATACTTATATATAAAATACATATATATCATATCAGCCAAATTTGGAA
>JANHGN010011432.1:40639-56813 GCA_024605025.1 Megaceryle maxima
GTGCTACAGGCTTGGGGAAGAGAGGCTAGAAAGCTGACTGGCAGAAAAGTACCTGGGGTTTCTGGTGGACACCCAGCTGAATATGAGCCAGCAGTGTGTCCAGGTGGCCAAAAAGGTCATCCTGGACTGTATCAAAAATAGTGTGTCCAGCAGGAGTAGGCAAGTGATCATGCCCTGTACTTGGCACTGGTGAGGCCGCAGCTTGAGTATTGCATTCAATTTTGGGCACCGCAGTATAAGAAAGACATTATGGTGTTGCAGCGGGTCCAGAGAAGGACCATGAAGCTGGTGATGGGTCTGGAAAACAAATCCTTTGAGGAGCATCTGAGGGAACTGGCATTGTTTAATCTGGAGAGGAGGATGCTGAGGGGAGACCTTATTGCTCTCTACTACCTGAAAGGAGGTTGCACAGAGGTGGATGTTGGTCTCTTCTCTCAAGTAACTAGGATGAGACAAAATGGTATTAAGTTGCACCAGGGGAGCACTAGATTGGATATTAGGACTATTCTATAGTGAAAGAGTGGTTAGGCACTGGAACAGGCTGTCCAAGGAAGTGATGGAGTCATGATCCTTAGAGGAGTTCAAAAACATGTGTGAACATGGCACTTCAGGAAATGGTTTATTGATCATGATAACTTTGGGTTGACAGTTGGACTCAATGATTTAAAGGTCTTTTCCAACCTTAATGATTCTATGAGGGTTACATTCATACCCTGTCATTTTACATGTCAGGTCAAGATCTCCAGAGTGGCTGGAGAACCTCGATCCTTTAAGTTTTGAAGACCAGGCTAGATAAAGCCTTAAACAACCTGGTCTGAATTCAGTATTGACTCTGTGTTAGGTAGGAGGTGGGACCAGACATCCTACCAAGGTACCCTTCAGTCAGATCTTTGGTGATTTTACAGTTCTAGCCCATTCCACAAAAGAAAACTCACAAAGACATTCCAGGAAGCGTATGTGAAGTACCTGCCTAATTTCTTCATTTTAGAGTGCTGTTTTGCTGTTCCTGGCAAGATTGTGCAATCTACTGTGAATAAAAAGATGGCTATGAATTAGCACAATCAATCCATTAAATAATCAGTTCTGCAATGATGAAGAGTAGAAACAAAGAAAGTTGAGGCAATATTTATGCAAAATATATGTGCCATATAAAGAGCAAAAATATTTAATCTTATATCTACCACCATTTATCAGTTTACCTAGTCATATATCCATGATTGCAATGCTTGTAAAATGGCAGTGCTGCAAATATCTGGCCCCAGAGGGCTTTCTAGACTAGTGATGCCAAAGAATTAATTTGCATTGAGATATGAAATTAAGGTTTTGTTCCAAGGCAAAAGGAGAATAAAAGATCATGTTGTTAAATCTGTGTGAATGGAACCAGCATCATCAAAAACATCTTCCCTTTTGAAAAACAAAACCAGCTAAAACCCTGTAGTAATATCCACTGGTTCCTTGATACATAATACACTGTGCATATGGTGAAATGTCAAAGAGCTCTTCCAGACCCACAAAAGAAACAAAGGTACAGAAAACCTACTTACTATAACACTATTAATTCCAGAGGGGTGGCACTAATTCTGTCACTCTATTCAGAGAAAAGTATGAAGCATTCAGCTACATTTTCTTTTGAGTTACCAGATGGTCCTTCTAAGAGAGAAAAACTATGAATTGATAGTGTACTTGTTCTATTTGCTTTCCTCTCTGAGATAAGGTGACATCAGAACCTCTAATTGTTGTAAAACACCTGCTCTGATAATAAACAAAATAAGTTAGGGACAGTCTTGTAATTGTGCTAGAAGGTTTGTTGAACATGTTTTATTCGAACACTTGAAAGGCTTCCACAGATGTATCACCTTTGGAATGTCAGATCTTCTGATACCACCACTGCAGAAAATAATCTGTATGCAATCAACTGATAATAGAGCATTTTATTAATGAATACAAGAGACCTTTTAAACTTTGAGGACCAGGTATTTTAAGAGTTAATAAGGAACACTTTATTTGCACCCATACATTGCACTTAAATGCAATTTTGCTTAAGCTAAGTAGTGTATTATATTTAAAAGCTGGGAAATCCTGTTTCCAGAGGTCTGAAGTATATGCCTTGTTCATGTATCTGTGAGCTAAGATCCATATTTATAAAATAAATACCTATTTCTTAAATATGATTTTGAGATTGCTGATGAAGAATCACTGAGCTTCTCTGAACGCTCTGAAAACTACCCAGTAGATGTATGTTAATTTAGACAATTTCAAGGTGGAAATTATTGCCTTCACTAATTGCCATGGCAATGTTTTGATGTTTTCAGATTCAGAAGATACAATTTTCTGCTAGGTACACTTCCATCAAACACAATATAACTGGATCACTGAGTGGTATAACATTACATTAAACAGCATTTCTGCTTCTTCAGGTCTTGCCTGTGAAAATAGTGTCTCAATAACTTTCTGCATATATTTTACCACTTTTGATAAGATAGATTTTAAGCACACTACAGTCAAGTGAAAACTCTACAATGATTTCTGAAGATTTTTAAATCAACCTCAATCAGATTATTAGTAAAATAAAACATGCTCTGTTTAGAAATAGGAAAAAAAATATCAGGGACTGTTACTATCAAATTCTTTCTGTGACTTTTGTAGTTCAGACCTGTAGCCCAATATCTTGTGGCATGCCAAAGCCTTTAATTACATCAACAGTCATTTCAATACTTTTTTGGCTTTTTGTCTATTAACTCTGGTACTGTTTTCCCTGCACATGGCCCATGCACCTGAAAGAACTAATCACTGTCTTGGAGTCAATGATAGGCAGAGGATCTAGGGTACTTCTTGTGGTGTCTCAGGTGTCTCAGCACCTGAATTTGCTACCCTTAAATCAAGGAATGTTTGCTGGTTTCAGAGTTACCTTGAATTCCAGTTAACCTAACAAAAGCTAATCACATAAAACTAATTTTTTAATTTTTTTTTTCATATTCAGAATAACAATATTGCATGATGGGTTTTTTGTTTGTTTTGGTTTTTTTTGTTGTTGTTTTTCTTGTTGGTTTTGTTTGGTTTTTTGTTGTTTAGTTTTGTGGAAAAGACATGAGCAGAGGTAGAAGAAAATTGTACATAATTTAGACAAAAAATTATAGCAGAAGGTCCCTTTTTCCATCAGCCTGGCAACAGCCTTTTTACAACACTTCTGTCTCAGCAGAGTCTTAGAAGAGCATCCTAGCCAAAGACCTATTTAATCTTTCTTTCTGAATCTCCACTGAAATTCACTTTTTTATTAGGAGACTGGCTTTTAATTATCATAAGGTTCTTTCCATATTTATGTAGATGCCACTTTTTCTAGCCACACCCCTCTCCCCCACCTTGCACTTAACCAGTTAGTAAACAGCTATCTGTTTAAATAAAGTGTAAAACTACCCCCTACCTGTCTGCTGTGTCAGTTTGAGTCTTCAGTCTAGCATATGTCTGTTCCTACACATATATACCTGTTAAAATGAATGATGCATGATTCAGGCTGCTAAACAGACTAATTTAATATAGCTTACTATTTACTTCTGACTGGCACCATACCTTGTTGGCAGACACTTTGGGGTGACAACTGAATTGGCATGGTTGATCCCCAAGCTATTTTTAAATTACTGACTTTAATCTACTGTAGTGTAAAGATACATTAAGGAGAAATATAGCCAGACTATGTTCTTTTAAATACAGTAATCAGCTTTGGTATTTTGCTAATATGTTACTAATGCCTTAGAATAAGTGAAAGTTTGATTCTCTAGATGTTCTGTGGGTAGATGTACATGCACAACAGGAAAGATCACTAAGGGCCACATTGCAGTGAAACTATATCCTTATGGAACAAAGGATACTTAGTGTCTCTAAAAGTATCAACATCTGGTGCACAAGGTGAAGTGGAAAAGGTGGATCATTTGGCACTGTATTGTGAACTGCCCTGGCAGCCTTCTGAAAAATAATGGAGATGTTTCTAAAATGACTTTTGGCAAGGGGCCAAAAGTTGACTTTTTTTCACTCAACGGGACCTACCACTTAACCCAATAAAGTAATGTATGAATTTCAATACAAGGCATGAATCTATCTGTTTATTGTGTATTCATTTTAATAATCTGGTTGACCTTGTAAATTCTAAGCTTTGAATAAAATCTATTTGATTTTCTGAAAAGCTAAGGTTGCTACAGACACATTATGAAGTTCGGTAGTGTTCAATACTATCTTCATTTTTCTGTTCATAATGGTCCTATTCTTCGCTGTTCATGAATTATGTAGGTCAGTACATACTCCTGCCAGGAAAACCTTTCTAGCACCCCACACAATCATGTATTTTGTATATCTATTGACGCACATTGTGATCCCCTCAGAAATATTTCAGGGAAATACTAGAATGTTAAAATTACAGGTTTTGTTTGTCTCCATCTGTAATGTCAAGTGAATTAGTTGTCATGAATACAACTGTATAGATATTGAGAAGGAGAAGAATAAAAGTGGAGAAAGGTTTAGAAGTAGATGCTGCTTGATTGTAAAAAGCTTTGCTATAGATAAAACAAACTGCTGTGTTATGGTTTGATTTTGTAGTTCTACAGGTTTATATACTTGATGCCAAAAATATTGTTTATTGTAAAGATATAAATGTAAATGTTATCAGAAATTTTCTTGTCCAATGGTTAATTGCATCAGATTCACTGACACTCTGCCCTTGTCATGGGTTGACTGATTTTTTTTTCCAAATCTCAAGTGTGGTTCCCAAGCAATGTTACTGTTAGTTCAGTTCATATTAAACATCCAGCATTTCTAGGATCTGGGATGTTAAAGCATTGCTGCCACTGAGACTGAGACAATGCTGGGGATCAATCACTCCTAGGGAAACTTTTTTGTTAATTGCAATTTTCCTGTGTTTCCAAATCCCAAATGTTGTAGAGTTTTGGTAATTTCACTCTGTATTATAACTCACAAGCCCTGAAAAAAATGCCTACTCTTTTTGATTGTCTGTGAAGTGAGCTAGTCAAAGAGATAGTTTAGTATATGTTTGATAGTTTTTTTTATTAATTAGGGATAAAAGATAAATTTTCATGGCTAGAAAAAGGGATAGACACTGAATTCTTAATTTTAAAGTTGGTTCAAAGAAATCAGGAATCTTCTGAAGCTTCTGAGAACATGCAGATTTTTAGAGGATGTTCTTGAAGCCACAAACCACAGTGACAATGAGATAGGTGAAATTATCTTTTATTACTTCAAGACATAAGTAATATAGTTGATGCATTCTTGCCTGAAACAAATCTAAAACAGCATTTAGTGCATATGCTAATAGATATTTTTAGGTATGTGGTTTGACATATCAGTTTAACATCAAGAAGAATTTTTCAGTTTTGAAAACCTATAAATCATTGCTTTAGAAATAGAGTTCTGAAACAGATCTGTGATACATCCACATGCAAGAAAAAAAGTGTTTGGGGGATTGTATGTTGTTTCATCTGACACCACTAAATATGGAAACCTTAAATAATCAACTTTAGCCTTGTTAGCATGATTCATTCAAGAAAGATTTCCTGACTGACTGTGGCTACCAGAACATACTTTCTGTTGCTATTATCAGCTATCAAGCCATTGTGTACAGTTAGAGACACATCCCATCATCTACATCCACAGCACAGAGAAGTTTAGAAATCTAATTTTTTGCCAACAATTTTTTTTTTTGCCATCTAATTTTTTGTAATAAAGAAATAGATCACTCTTTATCACTACTCTGTTGCCTTAAATTCACTCATAACACCGATTAGAAATGTGAACCCAAAACAGATGACCAACTCACAATTCAACTTGAGACAAACACAGGTTGCAGGACAAGAAAAGCACATTTCATTTGCTTATACATTACCTAGAGGGTTCATTTGCCTTCTTTCTCTTTCTCCCTTTCTCTATCTCTTTTCTCTTTCCCTTCCTTCCTTCCTCCCTTCCTTCCTTCCTTCCTTCCTTCCTTCCTTCCTTCCTTCCTTCCCTTTCCCTTTCCCTTTCCCTTTCCCTTTCCCTTTCCCTTTCCCTTTCCCTTTCCCTTTCCCTTTCCCTTTCCCTTTCCTTTTTTCCACTGTTCTCTTCATAAGCACTGCTTTTGCAACTTTCTGAGTGGAAAATGTGCATATCCAAATCATCCTACCCCAGTGTGGAGTTAGTATGTCAGTGAGGCAGGTAGTCAGAGCCTATACATAATGATCACCTATTTATTCAGCAAAATTTACTTACTACCTGAGATTGGAGCAAAGAGGGGGACAGCCTCTTCTCCCTGGTGATGTGTGATAGGACAAGAGGGAATGGATGTAAGATGCACCAGGGGATGTTTAGGATGGATACCAAGAAACATTTATCCACTGAAGGGGTTATCAAACATTGGAATGGTCTGCCCAGGGCAATGATGGAGTTGCCATCCCTGGAGGCATTTAAACGATGTGTGGATCTGGTGCTCAGGGACATGGTTTAGTGGTGAGCTTGCAGTGTTGGGTCAAGGGTTGGACTAGATGATCTTGAAGGTCTCTTACAACCAAAGACATTTTGTGATTCTGTGATATTTACCTATGTAAAAGAAGTTGGGTTTAGTCAACAAAACATATATACAATGTAAAACCCTTAGACTCTGAACCTTGTAGTTCATCTAGATATGCAGATTGCCAATCATTTTATACATAGGTGAATGCTCTGAATGCTTGCATTTCTTTATGGATTCTTCTTTGAGTGATAACAGCATTCAAGTATTTAACATCTCATTGTGTTTGGAGTGCACAATCCTCCAGTCCAGTCTTTAAGGGATCCTTTGACACATATTCATTTTTTTGATCACTATATAGCTTTTCTTCAGCTCAAAATACTTGGAAGGTTCACCACGTATTTCAATGTCTGTAACTATGGTTTTATTTGTTTTCAGTATATAATTTCCTTACCAGGGGACAACACTCATCCAGGAGTGTAACATTAATAATTAGCCACTTTCATATATATCTGTACAGTCACAGGAGACAACATCCAGCCTCTGTCAGCACTGAATAGAGCTCACTCTCTCTTTCTCTCTTCTAAGCTTTAAAGTTTCAGAAAATTACTATTGGAACCTTTTCCTTCATGCTTTCTTACCTGTCATATTGCATCAAGATCACTTTTTAAAGGCAGCTGTGTACCAGTGACAATCAAAGCAGTACCAGGACTGTTTGTGAGCACTGCCAGTCTCTTACAAAAGGCACACTGATCAGTGTCTATGTGAAAAAAAAATGTTAGACAAAAACTGCACGTAGTTATTTTATGATTTCACACCTAAAGCTGTGTCTATCTGTAAATAGAGACAAATACATGTTCTATCAAATATGTTTATACCTAGATCGTGGAAAGAAGGACTAATATAAGACCAAAACATAATTGTTCTAAGAAAACTGAAGCCTATTAAAAGATCACAAATTCTACCTCAGTGTAGTTTGTAAAATGTGCTCATTGTAAGAGCATCTTAGATATTCAGTGCAGTTCCTACCTTTATGATATTTGATCTCAAGCAGCTAATGATATTGCAAAGAAGCTATAGGTTGTACCACATACCTGAAACAGGGCAATAAATGTTTATATTAAATTTATTAATCCAAGATAATTATGAAAATTTATTTCACAAAATCACGTTAGAAAAAAGTTATCTGACATTTACTTTGTCTGATGTTCCATCCTATGTGGTGTTTCAGTTTAGAGGTATGTAAGGTTATATGTATAAGCTAAGATCAGGCTTTTATAAGAAAAAACTTAAGAAAAAACTCCTGTTAACAAGGAGACTTCTGTGAGTACATCACTGACTGAAAATTATTAGCCTCTGACATATAGGACATCAGTCCAGATGACCTATTAGTCCCCTTGGACTTAAACTTTACAAGTCTAGTTTTTTAACAGAAATGATAAATAAAGCTTAGTCTCTATATTTCATACTTTGCATAGGGAGGCATTATTCAATTGATTTATTTAAAGTAGGTCTACAATATGGATTCAGAGAAATTGTTAGATATTCTTTTGGACACCCATCCACAGAATAAGACAAGAAGGATTTATATGGCAATTACTGGCAAATTGCATGGATAAAGAAACCTGCAAATTGGACTCTAACGGGTGGGGTGTAGCAAGCAGACTGGAAATTTATGTTGTTCTTTGCTCAGCACTGATAAGACCACACCTGGAATACTGTGTTCACTTTCAGGCCTCCCAGTTCAAGAAGTGTTTTAAAAAATGGAAGAAATCCAGTGGAAAACACCCAGCATGGCCTGTGGGGTGAGGGTTTTAGGCAGCTGGGCCTTAATCTGGTGAAGAGAAGGCTCAGGAGAAAGCCGATAGTTTTTACTGCTCCCCAAAATGTTCCCAATGAGAGAACAAAGCTCTTCTTGTAGTGACAGCATATAGCAACAACAAATGGGAATGGTGGCTTTTTCAGTAAGAAGTTTACCTTGGGAGATAGCAGAGTCTCTGTTTGGAAGTTTATATAAGAACCAGCTATTAAAAAAAATCCATGACTAACCTGAACTACCATTCACATGAAAATGTCAAATCTCCAGAAGTTCTTTCCAGGCAAAGTTTGTGTGACTCCATGGTACTTACTTTGAAAAATATTTGGAAATCTGTGTTACTATAGATAATACTCCACCATAAACAGTGAAGTAAAGTATCGGGGATGAATACAGTACTGTTCTAAACAGGGGATGTGCATTCATGAATGTATCAGGTTTTGTGGGAATATGCACAAATGGTCAAGGGGGCTGAAGTCCAGCTATTTTCCTATGTGCCCAAAGTTTTAGTATTTCAAAGAAACTGAAAAACAAGACTTTGCCGAATTAAAATTCCTTCTTCATGAATTCAGAAATACGGTGTTGTTACATGCAATATGTATGTAATATAATAAATTTCTCTTGTAAAAATGTTTCTAGTTACAAAGCTAATTTTTATGACAAATGAATCATGATCCATTTACAGCATTTGGATGATTCTAGGCTTCCAAAATTTGAAGTTAATTTTCTTATTAATACAAGCCCAAATTTCAATTCTGAGTCACTTACATTTACATACAGACATTCTCAAAGAATAATACAGAACTGTTCTTATTTGTAAGCATCTGTAGGATCAGGCCCTAATGTATATGGACAGAAGCTAGATAAGATAAAAAAAATTATCTTTTATAATGTCAACCTTTTACCACAATCTGGCACATGAAGAACACTACACAAAGCAACTGCAAATAGAAAAATGTGTCCATGTGTAATAGGATTTCTATGTCAAAACAACATCAAAACATTCAAAAGAGACATTTATGATGTCAATGACAGAACTACAATGCCACTAATTCACATCACTTCTCTTTTCCTTCCTTAATTGTTTACGTGACTTAAAGGAAGGCAGCTTTCTCAATAGATGGTGCCACCTTGGAACAATTCAATTTCAACCACTTCCCTCTAAAATACTAAGCACATGTAATATACATCTGCATATTTTTAAAACATAGTTTAAGTCTCTGAAATTCTAGGTGTCACACCTCATGTTATCTCAAGCTTCCTGTAGCCATAAGTTTCTTTAAAAGAAGCTTGAATCCTGAGTCACAACCTCCAGGAACAATCTCAAGAGAAAACTAGAATCAAGTAGCAAGAAATGAAAATGCTATTGTAATCTGAAACCAACATTTTTCTCCTTCAGTCTCTACATCACATTTAATATTCTCTGATGACATATCAGGATATACTCAAATAAATTTTAATATATTCAATATAATTATCAATATTTCATTTGTAATTCTATTTTCATAACATATAAAAACATTTTGAACCTCTATTTCACATGATAAAACACAATACAGAAATCAGTGGGCCTTTCAAAGAATAGTCGCATTCAAGGCAAAAGCCCGTCAGAAATTCAGTGCTTGATTTTATACTGTATGCCCCTGGTATTCCTGAAGAAATTATGTGGTATTATTCTCTTATTTTAAAGATAATTAAAATTCAGGATCATGATTATATGGAAGCCCTACACATTACATAAAGAATATTCTCTAGACGATTCAGAGGATATGACATAATGAAAGAAATCCTAATTAATAATAATACTGAATACTTCAGACTCTGGTGTTATGTTTAGCTTCATTTGAAAGATACTGGGTCAATCAATTTGTAGCAATTAATATTTTTTATGTATATATTGCAAGCATTTCTCTTCATGAGCAGCAGTTCAAATAGCTATAGAATCTGAACATTTTAAATCCCAGATGCAGTCAGGAGTGGAAATTTGTTTCTTCCCTCCAAATACAGGAAGTATTGCTATTGTGTACTTGCTATAAACCAGTGTAAATCAGAAAAAAAAATAGGCCACTTTATAATAGTCTTACTAATAGCATTTGACTAACTCCATTCTGCTTATCTTGCTTTTTCCAGCAGTTGCAGCTGAATGGTTTTTGTCCATGTTGTCTGTCTTAAACACCAATGACTTCTCCAGGCAATTCTTCCTTCCTCTTTCCTCACCTCGTTCAGACACACACAAAAGCAAAAAGCTGAAAGAATAAATGGTCTTGTATCATGTTCTGAAGGTCAACAGATACAGGATTTGCAAGCCCAGTCGAGAAAAAAATTCAGAAGTCAAGAGCTTTGGTAAAGTGTGCAACAGCACTTTAAATTGAACTTTGGCTCTATTTTAGCGTATATAGAATGGGTTCTGTTAAACTATCCTTTTCTGGAAGAGAATGCTTTTTTTTTTAGCCCATAAGCAGCAGTATTAAGAGCTCTGAATTCACATCCTTTCTTTTAGCACTGCTGTCAGAACCTTGTCAAACTGGAACCCGAATGTTTTTTGAAAAGGCTGTGACTTACGGGGGCTACCATTTGGACATTTTAAAAAACAGTTTGAAAACCCTTGGATATTTAAGATGTGTTCATTTCAACTGCAATCCCACAATTTTATTTCTTATTTCTTTTTGCTTTTCATCTTCAGGTCTTCATATATTTTCTCTTTGTGGTAGCAAAAATATAGGTTGTGTGTTATTACATTTTGGCACTGGGGTGTTATATTGTCACTGTGATCTGTAAAAGCAGTTTCCAAAAGTGTCTGTTTACTGGTTTGATTAGAAGAAGTTGTGAACATACTTGGGTTTATGATGATAGCTGCATGTTGAAGTCATATTGAAATAAAACCAATCAAAAGAGATTTTAGTAATATTCTATCTATCTGAGTATCTCTTGCATTTTGTATTTCTTTTGACTGACTGAGATGCTTAAGTTCAGTAATCATTAGAACATACTACATTTACAATATAGTCATTAAAGTAATACCAGAAGTCCTCACTGGAAAGAATAGTTGTATTATTTTAATCACTAAAACTTATTGTATATTTATTACAATGGTTTTCCTGACCACTGGGCTTAGCCTCGTGAGTTAAGTTTTGCACATGTGCATAGGCAGAGAAATTAGAAATTATACTAAAGAATTTGAATACTTTCCCACAGTGAAATCATTATAAATATCTAACAGTGCTGCTGATGTGACTGTCTCATTTTTCTGAGGATTTACACCACAAAGTTTTGTGTCCTTCATACTGCTTTTTCTTCCCTTTTTTCCTCATCTTCTCTGTGCTAGGTCTATCTCCTTTACTTCAGGTTTTGCCTTGTTTTTAGTTCTTTATTTCTTAATCCGTTCTTCTCTTTGAATATCCATTTTGCTTTACACAGTCATCTTCTTCTTTAAATAGCTCACTGAACTGTAACTGTGTAGGAATTGATTGGGAGTACATCAGTGGCTCTGCGCTCCACAGGGAGCTACTGAGGGCCAAGTTATCACTATGCTCTGACACAGCTGGTTCCTGTTAAACTGAGTGTGAGATGCTGTATAGGTAATATTAGGGTAGGTAAGCAATAAGTAGTGCTATGAGACCTTTGCATCTTACGGTTTTTCCTAGTATAAGGGCAACATTAGATAAAATATATATATAAAAACAAAGCAACTACTATGGCTCATCTTCCTGTAAAAAATGTTACTTTGCATCTTGAGGTCCCAAGGCTATCAGCTGGGCCACAGTGCCTGCTGTATCTTGGCAGTTGGAGCAGCTTGAGACTGCCTGTACTGAGGTACTCCTGTGGTTGAAGAATTAGTGTGAGATGGAGTATTCACACATGCCTTGCAAAAACAGGTGTTATTACCACTCCTTTGTGTAGGCAATCACACCAGCACATAGTTCTGACAAAAGAATTTAGTGAGTCTATTGGATTAGTAAGGAAAAGCCAAGCTTTTTATAAATAGGTAGTACTTTATATTTTTATAGAAAGCTAGTAGAGTGTGGAATTACAGATTATAGAGTGAGATGGAGAAGTAAAGAATAGTGCTAAAAACTCATCCCTCTGTGCTTTTCATTGTCTAATCAAAAAGTGGGCTGAGGATGATAAATCCAGATTTCAATCCACAGATCATAAAATTTCTGGTTTATTGGACATGCCATTTCTGTTCTAGAGACAAAATCAAATATGATTTAATTTCAGCCACCTCCAAAGATATCATTAGCACCACATACAGAAATTATCTTGATTGAGTCAAAGAAAGAATAGAAAATTTCAATTTAAATATGTTAAGTGAGCAGGAGAGGCTCTTTTGTTCTACAGCAGTTGTTAAACTATAGTGTAATCCATGGAGGTAGGAAGAGAGACATGAATGGAGAATAATATCTAGAAATTTCACACAATTTCTGGTGCAGGTAAACACATTTACTGTCTTTAAAAAATCCACTCTCGAAATGAAGAAAAAATGACCTTATAATATGGTAAACATTATTTTCAAAACTTTCCTTCTGTGATGGGCTATTTGAATGAAACTCTAGACTAAAGGCAAGAATGAAAGAAAGAGGAGTGTCAGGCAGAAGCCTGGTTAAGGTGAATGTTTTCAAATTGTGTGTGGAGGATGAGCACTCTTCTTCAAAGAAACCGTAAGTGTACAAGGTTATTCTACAGCTATGGGGAACATGCTGCTTATTTAGCTAATTTGGACTAATTTTGGCTGCTTGTTCTAAGACTATTTTTAGTGTGCTGTAATTTCTCACACTTTATTCCTGCTGAGGATGCAGGCATGTATTCATGTGAAGGTCAGCAAGCACACCTTTCCTTATCTTCCACTTTACTGATGCTGCTTGAGCTGTGACTTATCAGGACAGTGGAGAAAGAAACTGCATCACACTTAGCTGAAACTTGTGAGATCTTGCACTTATTTTTTCACTGACGTAGAAAGTGATCTAGGCTAATTTCATTTAGCAGACTAACTCTTGATAGTTAAGACTAGCAAGTTCCAAAGTCTGTCTACTTGCATTTGTCTGTTATCTATGCTTTTGCCTTTTTTTTTTTTTCATGCTTTTGCAGTTTTCTGTAAGAATAATCTGTATGCATATTGAAGAGAAAAAATACAGAGATTAACAGAAATTTAATATTAAAAATAGACTATAAGGATATCCTGACAAACTCAAAGTAGAAAAGGGAATTTCAGAGTAATTTTTGGATTTTTCATTCACATAAACCAAACCAAACCAAACAAACAAACAAAAAAGGGTTAAAAGAACGGTGATTTATTGCTGGAAGTCATCTGATTTTTCTTAGAAATGTTCTTGTACTTTTAAATTTTTCTGCTTTGTAAGATGTAATTGCCCATGTAAAACAATTTGTTATAAACATATGGCAGTGGAAGAACAGAAAACCCACCAGAATAATTCTCTATGTCACCATGGGAATTGTTTGAACTGACATAAAGTTTAACACCTAAGAAGGAAGGAAGAAAATGAAAAAAAGAAAATGAAAGAATTCTGACAGACCTGGAAAATCCATCATGCTGCTTCTGCAGATTCATTAACACAAGTTGCTAACTTGCAAAAAATGTCTCTCAATTTTGGTTAAGGTAAAAAATTGTGGCTGTCTCAGGCTGTAAGAACACCATTTTACATAATCTAATTACTTAGAATACAGCTTTTAAGCTGAGCTCAGCTGCATAACTCTCTACATATGATTTCCAAGCCATTCCAGCTGTGAGATGAAATTCAGTAGCTTAAAATTCAGATAAGCAAAGGAACCAGCAGCTAATATGTTGTACTCCACAACTGGGAATCATTTAGTAAAACAGAGTGTGTGGACAGTTCTTAGAAGCTTTAGTGAAAAGCCTAGTATCTTGGTTTAACTTTTCTTTTGATTGTTGGGACCAAATTGGTAGACATTTTACTAATGCGTTCAGGTCCCTTTTTGGTAGGTCTGATGTGGAGTAATTCCTGGAGGAAATCGATGACAAATAAGATGGAGGAAGTAGCATCCTAAACTGACAGAGTTGTTACGTAAATGTTTAAATGTCGAAAGTCCTATCATTCACAAAGATCTTTATGCCAGCTGAATCACAGCAGTTTAGCTGATGGGCAGTACCTTGTGTGACTGTTGTATTTAATTTGGATTTCTTGACGCGTCATTGTATTTATAGATACAGAGATATACCTCTAAGAAAATCATTGTTAGAAAGGATAATCATTACTACTAAGGATAATAAGATGCACTTAAACAGGCATGGGCAAATTTCACACTTAAAATTTTCAATATACTTGTCCCAAAGAATTTTTATATCCTCACATGTGGGACGTAATTGCTTTGATTTATTGCATGTTTTGAAGTGAACTTAACTGCATTCATCTGTTCTTGCTTATACTGGCATTATTCATAAGATACATAAGACACTGGTAAGATTTGAACAAGATCTCTTGTCACTAAGTACAATGAGAAATAGAGGTAACGAACACCTCTAAAAATCAGGGCACCAATCCAATGACTAAGTAACTTGTCCTATAGGAATTTATAAAAATAAAATCAATTATGTTATTGGTTGAAACCACCTTTGGCTAGAGAACATTTAGACCAATGTAGCAATGCTACTCTTCTAACTCAGTGCTTCTGTGTTTAGGTTCTGTGTCACAGTATACGTATGAATATAACAGTATTTTTAGTTTCCGACTTTGTAATAGACTTCATTGCATTGTAAACTTGTAAGTTATAGGACAAAGAAAAAGTATAATTTGAAGGCAATATTAAAGATTAATTAGGGCATGTTGGCAGAGGCAGAAGGAGTTCCTGGCTCCTAGGAGTGTGCTAAACACATGATCATTTCTTGGGAAGAGTAAACAGTCATGGTCCTGGTCTCTGAAGAGTGAACTAACATCTTATAGTCTGTTTTTGTTCAAAATACAACACAAAATCGTAGCATCATAGAATGACTTGAGTTGGAAGGCACCTTAAAGACCTTAAAGATCATGTAGATCCAACCACTCTGCCATGGGAAGGGACATCTCCTGCTGGATGAGGTAGCTCAAAACCTCATCCAGCCTGGTCTTAAACACTTCCAGGGATGAGGCATCCCCAGCTTCTCTGGGCAGCCTGTTCCAGTGTCTCTCTACCCTCATAGTAAAGAGCTTCTTCCTAACATCTAATCTAAATCTACCTTCTTTCAGTTTAAAACCATTGTCCCTTGTCCGATTACCACATGCCCTTATAAAAAGTCCCTTACCACCTTTCCTGCAGTCCCCCTTCATGTAGTATAAGGCCACTATAAGGTGTCCCCAGGGACTTCTCCAGGCTGAATAGATCCAACTTCCTCAGCCTGTCCTCCTAGGAGATGTGTTCCAGCCCCCTGATCATCTTCAAGGCCCTCCTCTGGACTCCCTTCAATAGATCCATGTCCTTCTTGTGCTGGGTGCTTCAGAAATGGACTCAGTACTCCACGTTGGATCTCACAAGAGCGGAGTGGAGGACCAGAATCTCCTCCCTTGACCTGCTGGCCATGAATATTTTGATGCAGCCCAGGACAAGGTTGGCTTCTTGGGCTGTCAGCACACATTGCCAGCTCATGTTAAGTGTTTCATCCACCAACACTCCCAAGTCCTTCTCTGCAGGGCTGCTCTCAATATAACTCCAAATATAACTCAAGTGATAAATCAACAGCTTTGACAGTAAACTAAGAATCAAATCTATAGATAGGTATTTAAATGTACAGTTTTTTGAATGGCTAAAAAGCTAGATGAAATATTTCCTGGGTTTGGTAAGTTGCATTAGTAAATTGACGTCATTTTCCCTTTAGCATCTGGAAAAGCTGACTTTGAACACTATTAAACAAAGGTTAT
>JANHGN010011433.1:9079-21302 GCA_024605025.1 Megaceryle maxima
ATAAGTGTAAATATTATAAGATATTTATTAAAAGAGTGTTTGTTTTAAATAAGAAATAACAGATTGTCACGGTTTAGGATCAGGGCAGCCCCTTAGACAAATAACACATGCTCTCTGTTAACCCCCTCCCTCCCCAAAGGGGAAGATAAAGGAAATTAGCGATTAGAAAAGGAAACTAGAACAGCTTTAATGAAAATAATAATAACAAAAATGGAATATATACAAATATACACAAAACCAGTATCGAACCCAACCCCCCTGATGGTAATTACATCACCGTCACCACTGATGTTGTGGAGCAGGCACTGGGAGAGTCCCAGACTGGGCCCCACAGCAGACGGGAGCTGTGTTCTAGAGCTGGATTCTGGTACCAGATTCAGGAACACGCAGATCAAGATGGAAAGTAGAATCGACAGAGTCCTCCTTGGATGCTTCAAGGAAGGAACTGAAGGAGGACCTGAGCCAAGCCAAGCCAAGGGGTCCAAGAGGGGAGAAGAGCCCAGGAGCCTCTAGAGAGAGCTACAGACCCTCCAGATCCCGCATCTTTATATCAGATATGACGTATATGGGATGAAATACCTCGTTGGTCAGTTTGGGGGCACCCACCCTGTCCGCTTCTCCCTGCAGGTACAGCCTTTCACTTTTCCTGCATCCCCCAATGTAGTACACAAGATCCAGCAGTGGCCTTGGTCTGCACACCAATCCTTGATAGTAGCTCTAAACATGGAGTGTTTTCTCTGCTAGTGGCAGGCGCTGTCTGTGAAAACACGCTGCTAACTTCAGATAGTGGATTTAGTTAGAAAAACTGAACTGAAAAAGAAAATCACTGAACATAATTAGTTCTGTTCTCAATCAAACCAGAAAACACATGTGTGGCAAGCTTGATTTTTTCACTATGTAGTTATGGATGTTAAAGAAACCTTTAGAATATGTTAGCTCAATTTTGTTGTTTGTGGTGTTGTTCCTGGATCCCAAAGGACAAACAAGTAAAATTATTCCTTTTTTTCTGTTTATTAATAGAGACCTGTCATCATATTGTATGTAGCACATAAAGATTTGTAATTGCTTTGGAGTGATACTCTACCAAAGCTCCTTGGTGGGATTTTTGTAGAAAGTATAATACAGCTATAAGAGAGTAGATATTTCTCTTACGTTTGGAGTTCAGTCTTGTTTTGTCAAGTATATTGACTCAAAATTTATATTAACTGAAAAATTGAAAATTACTTTAAAGACCAGAATATAAAGCAGGAATTAAGAAAACCCAAAGGGAAGCTGAATATGGATTAAGAAAGAAAAAAAAAAAAAAAGAACCAAACCTTAATTTGACTGTATCACTTTAGGAAAACATAATATCTGAATCTCTAGGATTAACAGAGAGAAAAGGGATAAATTAAGGAGAAGCATCTTGCAAATATGTTAAATGATTGATTTGTATCAAGCTTAGGAAAGTTGAGAAGGTATGTGCCTCAGAACTGCTCTCTTCAGGTAATGAAGATAAGTTTTTGTCACATAATAAGTCAGATGGAGCCCAGAGTGATGTATAAAAGAGCAAACATTCATAGAAGATAGTTCTCACCTGAGAGTTCTTTTGAAGGACTTGAAATAGCTTAGTTACTATCAAAGATGCATGATCAGTCACACAGTTGCAACAGTATAGAAAGAATCTACAGGTTCAAACAGTGTAATTATTTTAATACCAAGGTATGTGGGATGATGCAGTGAATTACAAAACAATGAGCCCTGACTGAATACTTAGGAAGTTGGTCGAAGCAATAGTGAAAGATAGAGGTAGAAAAGTAGAATGAGCCCAGGCAGCAAAACAAAAAAGCAAACTACCTCTCTGGTCCACTTGAAGTCTCTGAATAGATCAACAAAATCCTGGATTCAGAGAAAAATGACATATTGTATCTAGGTTTTCAAGAAGTCCTTAGCAAGTGCTTTCACTATAGACTGTTAATAATGACTATATGGATGCAATCATTTTGGTCGATTGACAAAAAAAGCAAATGCCTTAGAGAAGGATTGCAGAGGGTATATTTCTTTTTCCAACATGGTAAAAGGTGAAACAGCTAAGAAAGTAGCCTGGCAGGTTAATGCTATCTCTCACAGTAACTTCTGGTAATGAGGTAATAAGCTATGTTTAATATTACTGTAATGTGGTATGTCTTTTTTTTCTGTTATCAAACATAATAAATAAAATGTGATATTTTTTTTTAATAAATGTTTTGGAGATTAAAATATACATTACTGTCTCTAATATACTTCATGATTTACATCAAGAAAAACTTTACAAGCTTGCAGAAATTTATTGAAGTGGAGAAATTTATACACAAAAAACCCAAAAGCAGCTGAAGATCAGATAGAAATGTTACAACAGGTGTAAAGGAGGAAGCAATTCTGCTTGGAGTATTATTGGAAGCATAGTTCTTCATATGAAACACTTCATAAGTGTTTGTAGATTCAGACCCTTAACACAGGAAATTAGATTGTTAATTTGGGTGAAAATATGAGTATAATCATGAACTGATGAACGCAAACCTAGGCCTTCCCCATGCACCCGCTTCTCAGTCAGATATAGAATAGTTTAGTCTTAATTTCCACCTGTTAGATAAGGGAAATGAATAAAAGCAAAATTACTGTCCTTAACATGAGTAGAAAATGCGTAGTTTTAATTTCTTTCATTTTTAGACTTTTTATTTGTTTTACAGTGTTAACTAAATACAGAAACTTATTTTTAAGTGTTAGTGTGGAGTTTCTATTTGGAAGTGCATTCTTCCTTTCTCGCCATTCATTACTTCTACAAATCTGCTTTTAGAAGAATTCCCCTATGACTAAATTTTGGATTCTTATGTTGCACTTAGTGGACAACAGTGACTACAGTATACTTTGGGATCCTGGTCCCCTCTATGTCTACAAAATGTTCTTGTCGGACCACTGCATTCACATGACAACCTCCAACATGCATGCTTAAATTTCCTTCCAGTGCAAATCAGGGAACAGAAAGTGTCTCTTGAACTCAAGTCTTATACTAATAGGGAACCAAGAAATGTCTGAGACTGGTTCCTGTACCGCAGAAGTCCAAAGCTATTACAAGAAAGATACGAGGTTAGGCAGGAATAGAAGCAAGAATTTTATCTGAAAATTATCATGAAATCACCACCTGGGGAAAAGAGATGTCATCCAGAGGGACGTGGACAAGTTTGAGAAGTGGGCCTGTGTGAAACTCATGAGATTCAACAAGGCTAAGTGCAAGGTCCTGAGCCTGGACTGGAGCAATCCTTGGTATCAATACAGGCTAGGGATGAAGAGATTGGCAGCAGCCCTACAGAGTAAGACCTGGGGGTACTGATGGATGAAATGTCAAGCATTTCATCCTGCACAGCTGGCAATGTGCAGCCCAGAAATCCAGCTGTATCCTGGGAGGCATCAAAAGCAGCATGGCCAGCACATTGAGGGAGGTGATTTTGAAGCTCTACTCTGCTCTTCTGGGACCCTGCTTGGAGTACTCTGTTCAGCTTTAGAGTCCTTAACACAGGAATCTATGGACCTGTTGGAGTGGGTCCAAAGGAGGTCCACAAAAATGGTGAGAGGGCTGGAACACTCCTCCAGTGAAGAAAGACTGAGACAGTTGGAGTTGTCTGACCTGAAGAAGAGAAGGCTCCAGGGACACCTTATTGCAACATTTCAGTACTTAAAGGGGATTTATAAGAAAGATGTAAACAATCTTTTTAGTGGGACCTGTTGCAACAGTACAAGGGGTAATGTTTCTAAACGAAAACAGGGTAGATTTAGACTAAATGTAAGGAAGGAGCTTTAACAATGAGGGTGGTGAAACACTGGAACACATTGCTGAGAGGTGGTTGATGCCCCATCCTTGTAAACTTCCACACTGAGGTTGGATGGAGCTATGATTAAGAAGAGCATGTCCAGCATTTTTAGGGGAGGTTTTGCTCCCCCTCTACTCTGCACTGGTGAGACCTCATCTGGAGCATTGCATCCAATTCTGAGCTCCCCAGTTCAAGAGAGACAGGGATCTGCTTGAGAGAGTCCAACAGAGGGCTACAAGGATGATTAAGGGACTGGAACACGCACCTTATGAGGAAAGGCTGAGACACCTGGGGCTGTTTAGTGTAGAGAAGAGAAGACTGAGAGGGGATTTGATAAATGTTTATAAATATATGCAGGCTGAGTGTAAAGAGAAAGGGACAGCCTCTTCTCACTCATTCCCTGTGATAGGACAAGGGGGAATGGATGCAAGCTGAAGCACAAGAGGTTCCACCTTAACATGAGGAGGAACTTTACTGTAAGGGTCATAGAGCACCGGAATGGGCTCCCCAGAGAGGTTGTGGAGTCTCCTTCTGTGGAGATTTTCAAAACCTCCTGGATGCGTTCCTTTGTGACCTGTGCTAGATTATGTGATCCTGCTCTGGCAGGGCGGTTGGACTTGAAGATCTCCAAGGTCCCTTCCAACCCCTGACACCCTGTGATACCTGTGATCTGGTTGAAGATGGCCCTGATCATTGCAGGGAGATTGGACTAGATGACCTCTAAATGTCCCTTCCAACCCAAGCTATTCTATGATTCTATGATTTACCCAGCACTTGGCATGCACAATTGTCTTCTGCAACTGAAGTGATTTATGTTAAAGTTAATTGTTTTCAAGGTTATATTTTAAATACTGGGAATTTTACAAGTAATTATAAATAGTGCTTTAAAATGTTATTAAAAAAAAAGGAGACTGTTAGAAAAGGTTTTCTGTTGTGAAATGTGTTCTAGGAATATTGCATAATATACATTTTCCCTGTTATTAAAATGGAAAGACAAATATCTACCTCATTTATTTTTTCACTTCCTGACATGATGGTGTTGAAGCCTCAGGAAGAAAACAAGTCAGATTATTTTTTTTTTAATTATTTTTTTGTGCTGTAGTCATCACAGCCAAAAGAGAAAAGGAAAAAAAACAAAACAAAACAGACCAACTAAAGAAAAACAAGAGAGAAACAGAACTGTTACAGCTACGATAGCTAAGATGATGAAAACACTTTATATTTTAGAAAGATAAATTAACAAAGGTGCAGTTTCAAAAAATATTAAGCCAGAGGATAATAATTTCATACATGAAGAGTTGTATTGCTACAAAATTATTTAAGAATCTTGATATAGTGAAAACCAATATTTTTATTGTTTTATATAACTGACGAAAGATGCAGATTACAAATCACCAGAAAAATTGTACTGAATCTATTTCTGCTCATTTTTAACATTAGTGCTCTCTCAGATTTATACTCTAAGGACCAAGTTTTCTGTAACAGAGAAACAAGCTAAACAAATCTTCATTAGAGGAAAAAAACAAAACAAAACAAACAACAACCAACAAAACTAAACCAACAAAGAAAGGAGAACAAACAAACAAAACCCCACTCAAACCCCAACTATGGGAAGAAGAGATCTAGTGTGAATGTAGACTCTTTGTTTTACTGTTTTTGCACTCCTTTTGCAAAAATGTTTAGCAAAATTTTCTGAAGTCTTCAAGGTAGTGTGCATCCAGAACAAAATGGACCAAATGGCTTTGAAGCACCTAAAGCTATGGAAAAACATTAGCGAGTTATTTTTTCCTGTGATTTTATGTACTTTTTTTTTTTTTTACCATAAGTTTTTTTCTCTTTTTCATTTACTTGAGTCAGAGTAGAGAGAACTGGTAGGAGATAGTTGCATGCTTTAAAGACCTGCAGAACTTTTCCAAGTAATGTTTCCAAGCACAGTAGTTTTTTAAAGAGAATATGTAACTATATTTTTTATGAAAAAATACAAATTTGCTCAAAAGTAACCAAAATCAGATTTCCAAACTGAAAGCATACACTGATAAGTAGCATGAATGATCATGTTTGGGGAAAAAAAAATCCAAAAAACATCTCACCCATAAATAATATAAAGTTATACCTGCTTTCCAGTTTTCACCTATGGCTAGAAAAGCATAGGAAAAAAAAAAAAGTTGAAATAAAAATATCTAAAAAAAAAAGGAGAACTTCGCAAAACTTAAAAGTCCAAAGTTACAGAAATTAAAAACAAAGTAAAACATAGATCATTTTTGCTGTAAAGATTCCGATTTTTAAGCCTCATAGATATAGTTTTACAATGGTATTACATTACAGAAAATGCAGACATGCAACAATCTTGGAGTGCCTCACTGTAACTTTGTGGAATGTTTCCTATATGATTGATATCCTTTCAGCAGAGTCATTAAAGTGTGCTTCAGGGACTACAAAGAATACAGTAGATTCTTTAATCCTGTGGTCTGGGGAGTTTGTAAGGCTTAAAGCCCATTTTCACCAGCTTCTCCAGCTGCTAAATTCTTTAGCAGCAATATATGACAAAATTTTCCAGTAGTTATACTGCTGAATTAGTAGCCAACAAATGCAAGCTAATCTTTCACCTTTCATTATATTAATATCACTGTCTTTACTTGGTTCTGGATACAAACTGAAAGAGGTTTAGACCAATGGACTTTGGAGATATCAGTGAAATCATCAGACATCTGCAAAAAAAGACTGATGGTGAAACTAGTATTAAAATTCATACAGCGGAGGTATTCAGAACTATTTTAATGGGAAATAACCTCTCCCTGGAAAAAAACAAAAAAAAGGTCAGCCTCAGCCTCCAGACATCAGGCAAAGGTATTGCAAACTCCTCACAGATAAAAGAATCAGTTAAACAACAGTTCATCAACTATTTATTTCTATTTATCTTCCATACCTCCAGAAGAAAACCAGGATGTCATATGTCACTGTACAGAAGGAAACACTACTGGTGCACCACTTTCTTCGGTGAAATCATTCTTCTAGGAAATGAAATTCCTCACTGGCTCTCACAAACTTCTTTTGAACTCCACAGGACCAATGAGGCAATTGGAGTCTTTCTTACAAAACTATGTTCCAAGTCCTACAGAACTTTTGTGTTGTTTTGTTTTATTGTGGGGGAGGGTTGTTTGTTTCATTTTCTTACAAAGATGTTGTGGGTTTGTTTTAGTTTGTTTTTTTAATCTATGGTGATAAAATGCCTGAGGCTACCAACTCACAAGACCAAGCTTCCAAGACTTTCAGATATTCAGCTGGGCTTATGAAAGGACTTCATCTTCCACTTATGCTGGCAGTTTCATGACATAACAGCCCTCATGATATAAGCTGCAGTGGAAGTTGTTATGTGAATGAACTCCTGGGAGAACAGTCATAGCATGTGAAATCTTTCCATCCAGAACATGTTTGAGCTTACTAAAAGTCCCACAGCACTACTTCCACAGCTTCTGTGAAACAGTGGTTATCACAGTGAAGATTGCTATTGCAGCTGGAAGCAGCTTTGAGAACGGCTTCATTTGAGGAGGCTGGGGAAAGCCTGGCAACTAGCACCATATGCTTCACCAAGCTACTGTGTCTGGCTCATTGGCAAGATGATCAGGCTAGTAGTAGTTAAGCAGTTACCTTCCAGTAGCTACTGCCAATATGGAAACAATTCTAATATCTAAAGTAGGGGCTGGAACACCCAACCTGGTGGGGTTTGTTTATTTTGATTTTGTTGGTTTGGTTTTGTTTTGTTTCATTTCTTCCTGTGAATCACATTTTAACATATAAAGTGTAAAGCAAAAAGCTGTTTTGTTTTGGTTTACCCCCTGACCTGGTTAATTTCCTGGTTTCCCCTGCTTCATTATCTGCAAAACAGTCCTCTCTGATGGGATGTGCCATAGGGAACTGTTAAGTTTGATGACAATGTTGACATTTCATGCCTCAAAATCCTGAGAAAGAAAGCTAAATGATGGTAGTTTCAAAAAGTGACAGGGGGCTAGGCATCAGGAGTGTCTGCTGAGCCCCTAGTGTGTCCCACTAGATACCAGTGGCTGTCCTATCTATTAGCCAACAATTCTGGGTTATGAAAGACTTATTATAATTAATGGAAGAAACACCAATGCCTTTTAAAGATGTGAAAGACTCACTTTAGAGTAATCCCAGTGTTAAAGTGAGGATAATGGTCACTTTAGGAGTCTCTAAGTCAGAAAGGTTGGGCATGTTTTTATACAGAGAGAGAAAAAAGAAACTTGAGTTTCCTTGAAGTTCCTTGTTTGCATTGGCAGATCTACAATTGCCTTTGACAGATCATCTTTCAGACCTGCATCTGCTGCTAGGTTGAAATGGAAAAGGATTGAGTTTGCTTAGACATATTGGGGGATGAGCATGGAAAAGAAACCAGAAGACTACTACAGGTATTTGTTAATGAGGGATTACTGATGATGAGTCCTGGTTGCTGTCTGGGTTCTTGATTGTTGTCTTTACATGTCTGAGGGAAGTTTCTTTCTAGGACTGGCTAGAAATGGTAGCTACCTCATAGATGTAAATGTCTTACAGGAATTTGGAAAGCAGTGGGAGAAGTAGTAGTTATATAACAGTAATAGCATCCAGACAACTACTGATGGCTAATCTTGATAAGACAAAGATGGTCATGATGTATTAAAGAACCACTTTTCCATGTTGCCCTATAATGTGATCATATTAAAAGTGATTATTTTAGAAAAAAAAATGTATATTTTTTAGAAGTATTGCCACTCTGAGACTTCGATTATTTCAACAAATTCTGTTACTTTTTTAAAGTTCTTCATACTCAGGTACATACCTGATTTTATTTATTTTATAAAGCAGTAACAGTGTTTGTGAGCAATTGCCAAATAAAGGGTCATTAAAAGTAACACACAACTAATAATGTTGGAATAAGCCTTCTATCTGAATGAAAAGCAGAGCTGTTTTCTTTTTGTTTCATTTCTTTTTTTTTCAATGAGAATTTGCTACTCTTCCCTTCCCATTATTTAAAAAGATTTCCTGAAAAGCTTGTCATTGTCCAAAGTATCTGATTTTAAAGTAGAATTCTTTGATTTTTGAGACTGTCCTTTCTTTTCTTTTACTCCCTTCCTCATCCTTCTTTTCTTAGAGTGGAAGACTTTTTGCACTTGTCTACATATTTGAGTAACACACAGAATTTTTCCTTTCTACATCATTCCATAATTTAGATGTGTTGTCTAACAACTTCTAGAAAAGTAACTGACTGACATGGAGAAAACTGGCACTCTGGTTCTACCACTATAACTCCTTCTGAAAGCTTAAAAGCTGATGCAAAAATACAGTGTGACAAAGCAAAACATTAAAGCAGCAGTAAAGAAAACAGCAAAGAAAATGTATTGGATGGGGTATATAAACATGAATATTCTACATGTTCTGCCATCCCAAGGCAAAAAGGAAAAAGTGAGAAAAACAAAGAAAAAATTCAAAATATGGTATGCTGTAATTGCAGTCATCTCTGACATCTGAGAAAATATTAACAAACAAAAATGGATCATTTCTCAGCAGAAAGGATGTAATATATTGCGTAGGAGGGGTGTTCTACACTCATTATCTTTATCTGTTTAGTCACAGTAAAGGAAAAAAAATAGATAAATCTTGGTGACCTTTTTTTTGTTTTCAAAAAGAACAGAAAACATTATATGTGATACATTCTCAATAACTTCTACAACACTTCAACAGCTGGCTAAAGAAAAATAATGAAAGTAAACTTTGTTAGCAGCAGTTTTGAATTGTTATTTAATGTGACTTTAGAATAAGAAAAATTAAACAAGATACCTCCTGGGACAAAGAAAGTTCTTTTTCTTACTTCCCAATCATTTGAAATTCTTTCTCAGCAATTCTCTAATAATTCATTCAATGCCCACCTGTGTATGCGAGGGAAGGAAAAAAAAAAACATTGAGAGAACCTGAACAAATCATGAAAGGGCATCATCATAGTCTTCAGCAGAACAAGCTTGATGGGCTGTTTCAAGGTGAGTGACATTACTTCAGCTGGTGGTCATAAAAGTGATATACCTAGAGAATCAACCATCTGCAAAGGCTTGAAATAGGAAGAGTTCATCCCCTGAATGATTTTTGCCTTTGTGTGTAGGTTTTAGCAAACCTTCACAGAGATAAATTTATGGCTACAGCTGACCCTAGTGCCCAAGCTTCTCACATCAGGGATTTTTTTTTTTTTTCCTTCATCTTGAATATCTTTCTGACTCCTCCTCTGTCAGTTAACAGACTGCAATGTGCAATTCCCATGGTCCAACTCTGGCTGCTACTTCTTTGTGTTGGAGACCTAGGCTCCTAAAGTGATGCACTAATGAGCACAGGCTGTAGTAGTGAAATACAGGTAAGCAAAGAAAAACCTTTTCTCATCTTCTACCTTCTTACTTTGTGCTCATCACTTCAGAAACCAGCTCCACTCATCCCAATTCAAAAAGAAAAAAGTAATTCCAAAGAAAATAAGCTTAAACTTTGTGTCTTGTTTTCACTGAAATATTGCTGAATGTTTTCACTGATTTACAAGAGATGCAAACCTTTCTTCTGCACTTTGGTAACTGAACTCCTGTTGGGGGAAATGTATAACCAATAAAGGTGTGGGAGTACTCTGTTGGATATTCTTTACTTGTAAGCAGGAACACTTAGTGATCGAAGTGATCATTTGACCAGCATTTTTTGATTTTCCAAGTTCTAAAACATTAAATAAATTAAAATAAATTACATACAAAACAAAACCAAACCACCAATAATTAAAAATGTTGCTTTTCTGAAGTAGAAACTTTGCCACAAATCTTTAGTACTGTCCAGGTGAGAGGAAAGTTGTCCCAACATAAAATAGAAGTATTTTTTACCCTGTTTCTACAACTCTGTATTCCAAGAAATTAACCTGTCAGGTCTGTATTCCACCTTCCCCGTGCATAAGCATGGATAATTGCCCATGCATGACTGCATCTACATGCATCTCTCTCTAACAAAAGGAGCTCCAAAAATTTTCAGAAATACATGATATCTGGACTAGAGCATTTAGGAGGCAGAGAGGTCCTCTTCTGCCTCTTTAGAAACTAAATATGAGTGCTGTCCCTCAGTAAAGCTTAGTTTTTGCTTGTTGATCACTTTATTGGATGTATATTGGGTGTATTTTAAGGACAAGTTTTAATACTCCTCTTGAGTTTACAGGATTTCCACTGAAATATTTTTTTCTCCTTAACTTTTCTGTTGTCACAGTTAATAAAAACTTGCAGCGACTGAGATGCATATATTGTCTTCAATTACTGGGCCAACACAATATTAATCTCCATACTTTTTTCTGTTAGTAAAAAGTTATGAATTGTATCTAATAATAAAGCTACTGTTATTACCCCTAATACTCAAATTCTATACTGTACCTAACTTCTCAAAGAATCCTCCTAAAATATGCACCCTACCTTCTATTCTATGTCATATTCTCTCATTACTTAAAATAGATTAGTTGCTGGACTCCATCCTTTATGGCTAATTGCTGCCTGATCTTCAGGCCTAAGAATTATACTGCACATTTTGAAATTGTTTCTGTCTTACAACTGAGAGGTATCATAATCCTTGCTGTGTCAGCCCTACATGTATATGAATATGAAGGGTAATGAATGTTTTACCCTTGCTTCCTACTCCAGCTTTCCTTTATAGCAAATGATCTTATTTATCTCTTACAAAATTACACTTTGGTTTGATGAGATTCTTTTGTAAAATTGCCTTTAATTTTCCAAGTTAAATTTAATAAAATACTGGAATTAAAGTGTTATTTTTACTTTTGAATGTGCATTTTAGGTATTTGCTAAATAATACTGATTAAATACAATATTAAAAAATAAAGTAATATTTGTGGATTTCCTATGCGTGTACGTTTATTAATTGTCTTCCTATTCTTAGATAAGTCTAAACAAGTTTTTAGCCTTTCTGAAATCTAAATTTCAGTTGCCTAGTTTCATATCCTTCATTCTATTTCTTGTGTATTTTTTCATTTATTCATCTTATCATTAGAATAATTTATTTTCTTTATTGCACATCACAATATTGCATTACTGATGTAGATAAGTATTTATTGCATCCATAGTGATATATATATTACATAGCTGCATGTCTTTTGATGTTATTTATAGATGCAATACTAATTTCTATTAAATTAATATCTACAAAATTCAATTTAGAATAGCAACTCACTGTGATGGATGCACTTCTCCCATCCATGTGTGGGAAGGAACTGATATGTGGAAAAATATTTTTACATGTCTAAGAATATCAATGCCAGAGAACAAATACAGTCACTCATGATTGGCTTCACCTATTTAAATATACTTAGTAAGTATAAGTATATTTAG
>JANHGN010011434.1:0-21373 GCA_024605025.1 Megaceryle maxima
TATATATACTTTTTTTTTTTTTAAGTCAAGAAACAAAAAAATATCTATGGGTATTTTGCGGCTCTCTGCTTCTGTGAGTCAAGCTCTCATGTTCTCTCCTGTTCTAGCTCAGAGTGCTAAGGGCAAAATGAGACAGAACAAACACTTCTTTAGCTTCTTGGAAAGTGTGTGTTCTCCTCATCTATCCCTTAATGGGCTGGCACAAAGATTCAGTCTTCTGTTCTTATACTCAGTATTGCAGTGATAAATGATGTGTTAAAGCCTTGAGAAAAATATCCTTAGCTTTTGCAGAATCCCTTTTGGAGAGAGGGGGGGATGTCCATCCTCCTCTTAAGAATCTTTCCCAGTTTTGCAAAATGCTGAAATAAGCCCAGTGATCGTGCAGTTAAGATTGCCTCCCCTTAGGAGGCTTGATGCTTAAAACACTTGTACTGTCCTGAGGCCTTCCTTCTGCAGGTCTGACATGGGAGGAGTGTAAGCAGTGCTGTCCTCCAAATGTGGTACCAGCCTGCCACAATTCTGAAGATACTGTCACTGTTTCGGGGCCTCTGGTGAGCAAGAAACCGATATGGTGCATACTGGAGTTGTGATTGGGACCCATGAGTTCTGTTTTGAAGAAGGTGTGAAGCTGAGTTAAGCTCAGCTTCTTGCAAAGGAGACCTGGATTAAAGTGGTGGGATGGAACATAATGCTTTGCATAAATTTAAAACACTCAAACGTGTTGTGAGAGAAAGTGATGTTAGTGCCTCAGTAAGCTAGTAATAAAAGATCTCTTATGCTAACAGTCTCATGGCCATGGGCATAATGAGTGATCAATTCTAAGACTGAGAAGGGCAATAATCTCGTCCCAAATATGGCTCCCCTTAAGTGGCAAGGGGTGGAGGGCATGGGGGGAGTACAGAGATCCATACAGGTTCCAAGTACACAGTATGCTGTGAGCTCTTATTTTTAGTTCACTTCTATTCCTCTTCTCAGGACTCTGTGAATCAGTTTGTAGCCAAACTGAAAAAGGGTGGTGTGTTCGCGAAGGAGGTGCGCAGTTCGGGAGTCGCATTTCATTCCTATTACATGGCATCTACTGGACCAGTGCTGCTCCGTGCCCTGAAAAAGGTAATGTTGCCAGACTATGGTTTGCATGGCTTGTGCTTGGGCACCTGAATTTGAGTATAGGTGATGCTGAGATTAAGGGCACTACTTTCTCTACGAGGAGAAGGAAATACCTTGAAGACAGTGTAGACCTCTGTGAGACCTAAGGTTTGAAGTCCTATGGCCTTGAGCAGAAGGATGTCCTGGGCAATCAAGCTGGGAAAAAAATGGCCTGTGAAAAGGAGGGGCTGCTTGCTTTTGCCTGGTTTATTGTTCTCTGATATATAACTCTCCCTCCTGTCCACCTTTCTTGTCTACCTGTAGGTTATTCCACACCCTAAACCTCGTTCAGCACGATGGATCAGCACATCTATCCCTGAATCTCAGTGGCACAGTGAACTGGCTCAGAATTCTTCTGCAGACTATTATGTGAACAACCTAGTGAGTCCAGTGCTGTTCCATGAAGGTCTGAAGCATATTCCAGATAATGCTGTTGTAGTAGAGATTGCTCCACATGCTCTGTTACAGGTATTGTGTTTGAATGTGCCAGTATGATACTATATTGATACGCTGTACTCTTAATGTTTCTTTTCTGAGGGAGTTTTGGTGTCGTTATTTTTGCTGCTGTTTGGTTTAGGTTTGGTTTTTGGGAGGGGGAGTGATGTATGTTACCAATCCCAACACACTGTCGCTTCCCAATCCAGACATTCACATTGTTTTTGTTGCCTGTATTCATTGCCATGCATTTCCAATAGCCGATAGTCAACTCTTTGAACTGTGCAACAAGTAAGAAAAGCACTTCGTTCTTTGGATCTTAATGGAGAGCATGTGAAACTTGGGGCGGGGGAAGAAACTCAAGACTAGCAGGCCTTCTCTGGGAAAAATCACTATTGTACATTTAATTTGATTTGAGGTCCTTGTCTTGGAAGGTGGTGGCTAGTAGTGGTGTTTTCTCCTCTTCTGCTAGGACCAAGTAGATTGCCACAGGACCTTGCTTTCTTTATAAACTCCTCCTTTGATGGTCAGTTCCTTATTCCTTTTTCCTCACCCTCTAAGAATTTATCTTTGTGGAATTAGCTTGTAGTAGAGGATGCAGAGCATCAGGTGCATTAGGATACACTTGCTCCACAAGATTAGGGCTGTGGTCTTGTGCCTATCCCTTAAGTCTCCACGATGGGTCTGTTTTATTTGGTGGCATGCAAGAGCATAAAAAAACATAATCATAATTCCTTGTGAATCAAGTTAGTTATACACTGCTTCCAAGTTCCAATCCAGTGTATATTTACTATGTCATGTTAATCTTATTTATGCCTTGTAGGGAGAATCCGAGTAGAGCTTTTAAATTAGGCAGATACTGCTCTCTACAAAATGATTATACACTTAATGTTAAAATTATTGTGCAATTCTGGGCTCTAATGCAAGTGACTAAAGACTTCATCAGCTGGATTTGAGTGTTGTGGTTTTTGTCTTTCCTCCCTTTTCCCATTTAAAGACCATGGGATCAAATTGGAAAGAAGATACAAGTTGGGTCAGATGTTCAAGGTGACATTTTTTGATTTAATAGCTGTCACTTGGAAAATGCTCTATGATGCTTCAGACTAAAAAGGGCTACTTCTGAGAGTAAGGACCTTATCTGGGCTCTGTGTGTGTGTGTGTGTGTGTGTGTGTGTGTGTGTATGCATGAGTGGGAGGCTTGAGAGGGTAATCTTGCAGTTCTTGAGCTGCAGCTTTTGACTCTACTTAGTAATCTGCTTGGGAAAGGGAGATTTGTGTTTTGGCAGAGTTTAATATTACATAGGTTCTGTTTTACCAGATGTGCAACTTCTTGGGTTGCTGAAAGGGTATTGTTCTGCTCTTCTGCTTCCCTGTTAGAATGATGTTTTTTTCTACCACCTACTACACAGTAAGAAAGATTTAAAAAAAAAAAAAAAAATTGGAGACAAAGTAGTAAGTAATGCCTTCCACCAGTGATTTATGGACTCTTATTTGACCAGGCTATCTTGAGGAGGACTTTGAAACCAACTTGCACCATTCTACCTTTGATGAAGAAAGATCAGAAAAATAATTTGGAGTTCTTCCTAACACAGATTGGAAAGATTCATTTAACTGGGTAAGGAGACTAAGGGATGAAGGTGAGTGGGGTATCGGTGAGGAGAGAATTAAGTCTCTACTCAAGCCTGCATGCCTGCACAAGGATTGAAATACTACTTCAACAAACCTGCAAAAAATGGGGTTTACCTCTGTGCTTTGCGTATTTTAACATGCTCACTTATGAAATCTTACCTTGGGTAAGAGACTGCTTGGGCTGGGCAGGTGCCTTTTAAAGAGAAGTCCCAATTTGGAGGCCTAGGAACCTGGGACTAGCTCTTGGTTATAAAGTTTGCATCTCATAGCCTGTCAGAATTACAAATTTGGCTGCAGTTAAGTGTTCATGGTACTCTTGGAGAAATCTCAGACTTGGAGCCCAAGACCGTCCGATCTCTAAATATTATGATCAATTCTGCTTTTCCCCCTTCCCCCTCCATTGCCTTGATCTTTTACTGTCTTCCTAGGTTAAATGTTCTTGGAAATAACTTGTTCCCACCTGTGGAATACCCTGTCCCAGTGGGAACACCCCTTATTTCCCCCCATATCAAATGGGACCATAGCCAGGAGTGGAACGTTGTAAAAGCTGAAGACTTCGGAGGAGGTTCCAAAGGCGCTGCAGCTGCTTCAGTCTACAATATCGGTATGTTTGCTTGTTGGGACTCTTCTGTTTCCTGCTTTACCCCTGCATTTCTTTGGCAAAACTAGGAAAATATGCTCAAAGCAGCATCCTTGAAGACGTCATCTGAAGTTGAGCATTTGGTTTGATTTGAAAAAGGCTGGATCTGCTTCTGAAAAATGGGCTGAAAGAATATGAAGAGAGCAGGAAGCCGTCTTGATTCAGACTCATGGTAGTTTTAAGAGCTGCGTGTTGCTAGGCAGGATAGTTGGAGAAACCAATAAGACCTCTTTATTACAGTGTTTTATTCTGCTCTTTATTATATGACAGATGTGAGTCCTAACTCTCCTGATCACTACTTGGTTGGTCACCGCATTGACGGCAGAGTCCTGTATCCAGCAACTGGGTACCTAGTACTGGCTTGGCGAACTCTGGCACGGTCTCTTGGCATGGTCATGGAGCAAATGGCTGTTTCATTTGAAGAAGTCACAATTCATCAGGCAACTATCCTTCCCAAAAACGGTGAGCAAGGAGTGTTGGTACAAATGCAAGACTGTGTAATGGAGTTGGAAGAAGTGGGAGGAAAGAAATGCAAGGGGAAGGTGAGGTGGAATACAAGTGAAAGAGTATCAAGAAGGGTGCAACGTGACTGAGCAAAGAAGTGAATTTGTACAGTCGAGTAGCACACGTGGTTGTTTTTATTATATGTTGTATGCAATGAGTCTGGAGATGGCAAAAGAGAAAGCTCTGCTTGAGGATGGTAGCAATGAATGACCTCACTCCTGTCTTCCTCAATATTTCTTGCAGGAGTGGTAAAGCTGGAAGTAAGACTTATGCCTGCTTCCCGCTGCTTTGAGGTGTCAGGGAATGGGAATTTGGCTGTGAGTGGTAAGTAAAGGGAGTGTAACTGCATGCACTGTTGTACTAAAATCCATTATTTATGGACACTGATGTTTTTTATTCTTGCCACTGTATCCCATCAGGGAAGATTGCTCTCCTAGAAAACACTGCTCTGAAGAACCTCCATAACCAGCCAGTTGACTCTCGGACTCAAGTAGTCATGAGCTCAAAGTCTGGCCTCTTGAAAGAAGACGTTTACCAAGAACTGCATTTGCGTGGATATAATTATGGACCAGCTTTTCAGGGCCTTCTGGAATGCAACAGTGAAGGTGAATTTACTTTCTGTAGAAGAATGATGAGCGTGGTTATGGTAATGAAGAATGCTTGATCTTTTAATTCCACCCGACCGCTTTGTTTGGTAGTTATACTTTGTGTGATAACAGAGTACAGCTGAAAGTTCTGACAGAGCACTGGGAAAGCTGCTGTTACCAGTGTAGAACTGACTGTTGGAGTTTATGGGGAAAGCTGGGTACCTACAGCAGACTTTACATTTGATAAGCAGGGACTTCTGGCATCTGCTGAATGACGAAATCACAGTGAGGCTTCCCCTTCTTCTTCTGCAGCAAGCACAGGGAAGGTTCTGTGGAATGGAAACTGGGTGACCTTCCTTGACTCCATGCTACACATTATAATCTTAGCTGAGACTGGGCGTAGTCTACGCTTACCCACCAGGATTCGCTCGGTGTCCATTGACCCAGTGCTGCATCAAGAGCACGCACACCAATACAAGGACAATGTAGAAGGTAACGTCTCTCGTGCTTGGGCTTTTGCTAGTTGCTTTGACTTACTAAGAAGTAGGATGGGCTTTGGGAGACCCTTTTAGTCTCCAGGCTTTGCTGTAACAGTCTGATATAGCACTGTTCATCTGATCACCTTGAACAAAATACTTGCATTGTTTGATGCAAACTTGTGTTTCTTTCCTGTCTTTCAGCTGTTGATGTTGTTGTGGACCGCTGTCTTAATAGTGTTAAAGCAGGAGGTGTTCAGATCGATGGTCTTCATGCTTCTGTGGCACCTCGACGACAACAGGAACGGACCGCTCCAACCCTGGAAAAATTCTGCTTTGTGCCCTATACTGAGAGTAACTGCTTGTCTTCCAGTGTCCACCTTCGTGCCTGTTTAAAGCACTGCAAAGGTAGAGTGCGTCTGGTTTCTTGTCACTAGTGGAACAGTCCAGCATGACAGAAGTGTCTTGAGAGAAATGCCTGTGGTGTCCAAATACCATCCTCAAAGCATTTTACAAACGCTGTAGCGGGATTTTTAATTTCTCTTTCACAATGCTATCAGTCAGGCTGAGCTATTTTCCATCTGGTTATAAAGCAAAAAAGCCTTTTAGCATTTTTGTATCCGTGGACATCTGCAATTTCCCTCCATAACTCCCTAAATCAAGCAGAAGTTTTCTCTTAGTTGCCCTCTTAGTCAGGCTCGCCACAGGTAATTTTGGTGGTTTAGACAGCTTTACAACAAAGCCTGCTCGTTTGGGGGCTGCAACTACTGCACAGTTCATAATCCTGTGAATGTGCTTTATCTTTGTGGCTAGTCTAATGATACAAGGTGCTGTAAAAGGAAAAGAAGCAGCTTTCAAAAATCTGACTCTTCCTTTAATTTTCCCTTCTATTCAATAGAACTGATGCAGAACTTGCAGGCTAAGGTGGCAGTGCATGGGATCAAATTAGCCCTCCATGGACTAGAAAATGAAATGGATGTTGCAGAGTCTTCACCCATACAGAAGGGTCTTCAGCATATCCTTGCTGAAACGTGCAATCTTGAACTGAATGGAAACTTCTATTCTGAGCTGGAGCAGGTTGTGACTCGAGAGAAAATGCACTTCCAGGATGACCCTCTTCTCAATGGATTGATAGATTCTTCAGAGTTGAAGACTTGCTTGGATGTGGCACTGGAGAACATGATCAGTCACAGGATGAAGATAGTAGAGGTTAGTTGTGAGCCTGGGATGTGACCGTAGCTAGTGTTTCTAGGCCTTCCAGTAACTTGGTCACATACTTCTATTTGTTACAGTTATAATTTTGGATATCATTCATGTTTCAACTAGGTTTCCCCTTTTCTTTCCTCTCCTTTTCTCACAGGCTCTTGCAGGAAGTGGACGTCTGTTCTCTCGAGTCAGAAGTATTCTGAATACTCAGCCTCTGTTGCAGATGGAATACATTGCCACTGACTGCACCCTGAAAGCTCTTTCAGCTAGTGAAACAGAGCTACAAGATGCTGAACTTTCCTTTAGCGAGTGGGATCCATCTCGCCTTCCCTCTGAAAATCTGACCAATGCTGACCTGGTGGTGTACAACTGTTCAACAAGTGTTCTAGGGAACACCCCTGAAATTATTGCTAATTTGGCAGCTGCAGTGAAAGAAGGAGGGTTTGTTTTGCTACACACCCTTCTTAAAGGGGAAACTCTTGCAGAAATTGTCAGTTTCCTTACAAGCCCGGATCTACAGCAGAAACCCAGCTTCCTGTCTGAGGTAAGCCTCCTGCAAGGACAGACACTTTCTCAGTGGTCAGTCTGGAGTCTGCTGTTTGCAGATGCTCTTGTGATGAATGTTGAGTAGACATCACTTGCATCACTTTCCATTTAGACCCTCTGCAGGAATATGTAATAAACGCTTATTCAGATGAGAAGAGTTGTGAATTTCCGTCTATCAGGTTGGGAGAGAAGTGGCGAGTTCAGTTTGGAAAGCCTTTCTTATTCATTGTCATGTTTGTATCTGTATAATCTGTATGAAAACACTGGCCAGGACAGTTCCTTTATAGCTAAAATAAAGAGCTGCATTGTTAGATGGGGCACAGCTTTATCACCGTAGGCACCTAAAATGCTTCAGTATCAAAACATACCTCTTCCATTTGATACTGTTGATACTGCTGCTGGGACTGAGACTATACAGATTAGTTATGTTCTTCTAACACTGAAGCACTCCCAGTAAAGGAAGGCTTTTTGCTTGTACTTTTTTTCTCTCCTTCCTTCCCTTCTTCCCCACTTCTGTCTGATCCCATAATGAGCTACAGCAGATTAAGCCCTCGGAAGGCAGGGTAGGGCAGGGTGTCTGCTTTATGCCTGCAAACCAGTATATCATGGAGATGAATTAATGCCGGTGCTGGTACAAGAAGAGGAGAGTGAGTGGCTAGCATAAGGGTGGGAACTGGGACACAACCTTCTTTTCACAGCTCTTAGGCTAAGTAGTAATAGGAAACTGCCCTTCTGCAGAACATGTATCTTCTTTGTTGACTTAAGGGTCTGTAGTCTCTCAGCTCTCCTTTTAGAATAAGGAGAGAGTAGCACTTCTAATATATGTGTGTGTGTAGTGTTATATATATATATATAAAAAATCTGGAGTGTGGTAGTTTGATTTTGAATTTTGCAATGACATGGATTCTAGCTCTTTGCTTTCTGCGAAGTTTTTTTTCCTAAGGACATTTGAGAGGGTGAGTTCTTTTGGATTTGCATCTTGTCTAGTAAAGAGGCAGATAAATAGAAGACTGAGATGCTACTGAAGTTGATAACTTGAAGTCTAGGTCTGCTATAAGTGTGTCAGTAGCCTGGTACTAGCAAATCCCTTGGATAAGATGTATGTGAGTTGGATACACTTTCTTTAAAAAAAATGATGATGTGGGTGAGAGTGGGCAGAACTTAATATAGAGTTCTTAAAGTTTTCTAGATAGGTGTGCCTAGTCCTCCTTATAAGGGATCACACTGTAAAAACCTTCCACTGTTTTGTGCCTGGTATATGAAAAGCAAATGAATGCTTTTGTGAGAGCCTGGAATCATCTTGATTTCATTCAGATAGTGGAGTCTCGGTGTTTCTGGATGTGCCATACATATATTTTTATTCTCTTGTTCTGAAATGTAACTTAATGCATATAGGTGCTTCTTCCCTGCTGGTGGTTGGTTGCTTCTCCCCACACCCCCTGCAGCTGAAGGATTAGGGTCACTTGTTTTTTCCTGTTTCCTCTGTCCTGCTTTACTTTTCCTATTGCAGACAGGGCTTATGTGAGGTAGTCGGGTAACATCTAAACTCGGTGTTTCCACTGCTGTTAATTTCTGTGTTGGAATCTCTACAGTGTGTTTGTCTGCAGAGGTGTGCCTTACTGCTGGAATTAAATTTTAGACATGGTCGCTGCTCTGGTTTTTTGACACCTGGTGGTGTGGTAAGACTAGTCCCCTAACGAGGGCTTTGAGATAATTGTACAACTGCTTTATGAGGATCTTTTAGGGAAGAAGGAATATTCTAGACGCGGATAAAATACTGTTATGTTAATCAAATATATCTATTTGTACTGAGACAATGCAGAGCAGATGTCATGATTTCAAGCAAAATCAAGGAAGAGGTGGACAGAGCCTCTTGTTCCTGGTGAAGCTGTCTTTGAGGAGACTCTGTGAGAACTATAGATGTGACTTGTATTTTTAATTGACTTTTTGCTTTCCTGTTAATTGTTGTTTTACCTGATTTGACAGGCACAGTGGGAGGACCTATTCAGCAAAACCTCACTGAATCTGGTTGCCACAAAGAAATCATTCTTTGGCTCAGTTATTTTCCTGTGTCGCCGGAAAGCCCCTGCCAAAACACCCATTTTTCTGCCAATCGATGAGGCGCATTTTAAGTGGGTTGAATCCTTAAAGGTGAGAATTTCCGTGTCCTGGATATCTGAATTTTCAAATCTGTAGACTGCTAAATGAGATATTTAGCAGCGTTAAAATTAAATATCTGTGTTACTTTTCTTAGAACAGTTAATAACTTAAAGCAGATAAAAAAAATTATTAGTCTCTGCCTTAAGAATACGAGGGCTATTTCCTTTCTGTGGTTGCAAGTAAAACATCTTGGGGTTTGTCCTGTAGGAGGTCTTGGCTGACCCATCAGAACAGCTTGTATGGTTGACTGCCACCAGTTGTGGAAACTCAGGAATTTTGGGAATGGTGAACTGCCTCCGCCTTGAAGCAGAAGGCCACAGAATCAGGTACATAAGCATGCCATTGAGTCACAATTGGAGATGTGACTTAACGCTTTTTTTGTGTTGGCACCTTTTCAGGCCTGTAGCAAAATGACAACTCTTGGCTTCTAGGTGTGTGTTCGTTTCCAACCTGAACCCTTCATCAGCTGTCCCACCCACAAGTCTTTCTTCCCTGGAGATGCAGAAGATAGTTCAGAGCGACCTGGTGATGAATGTGTATCGTGATGGAAAGTGGGGCTCCTTCAGGCATCTTCCATTGCAACAAGGTAACTCCTTTCAGGTCTGAGGATCACTTGCAGTGCCTTGAGTCTGAATGGACTTTGAACAGAAAATGAGTAGCTATTGTTCCTGAAATTATTTTTTTTTATTTTAATGACAAAAATTGAGAATTACAGTAGCGTGCTCTGATGACAGGAGGGAGGGATGAGCTATTTAGGGTATGGGTGGTATTGCAGGGTAAGAAAGGGCTTTCTGGAGAGAAAATGGAGGAGGAGCTAACAATTGGACAAGGAATTGCTCATTCTGGAATGTGTGCGCCTTTGTTAAGGTGTGTAAAGTTCTTATTGTTCCTTCTTCTGCAGCACAACCTCAGGAGTTGACAGAATATGCCTATGTAAACGCACTGACTCGTGGAGACCTCTCATCTCTGCGTTGGATTGCCTCCCCGCTTCAACACTTCCGTGCAACTTCAGCTGTTCAACTCTGCAAAGTCTATTATGCGTCTCTCAACTTCCGGGACATTATGCTGGCCACGGGAAGGCTTTCTCCAGATGCTATCCCCGGTGAGTTAAAATTACATTAGAAGAAAATGTATTTAGGTATCACTGTTCTAGAATTTCTTCACACAATCTCCTGCATGTTACTTAGACATTGACTAAAGCGTATAGCAGTTTTTGTTTATCAAGACAGCCTATTTCTGAAAAGGAAGTATAGCCCTGCTGCAGGACTGTACACCAGAAATCTGTGAGTTCTACTTCCAGTTGCAGTCCCATTTTTCATACGGCAAAATGAATAAACCTCGCTGTGAGAAAACATCAATAGCCCCATTGCATAGATATCAAGTGTGAGGTGAAACAGCGTGATGGAGGTTCCAGAGATGGGTAAGGCATGTACAAAGGTGGCCAGCCATGTTGAAGTTTCATGCTCCCATGCTACTGGGCGTGCTTTGCGTTTAGGGGAGAAATATGCAAGGTGAAGTAATCTGCCTACAAAATGGAGGTGATACTGTCTTGCCTTATCGCGAGTTAAGAATTCATGTAATGCCTATTAAATGGCTTTAAAACTCTCGTCAAAGGAGAGAGGGGACAGAACATGTGAAAAGTGCATTTGGTGATTCTTATGGGTGACTCGACTAGGGCTGGGTTTCCCTTCGTAACTGAGATTAGTCTTTGCCTGAAATAGGCGTTTGCAAAAATTAAGGTCTTTAGGTATATTTTTTGCTCTGATCATCTTTTCCAGTTTTATGTATCATTCTTGTTCAAAGAGGAACAAAATTGCCTCTGAAATGAGATGGTTCTAGGAAATGTCTCAGATGAAACTAAAACTAAATCAATATCATCAAGGATAAAGAGTAAGATTTAAAGAGACCAAGTCCTTTTCTACTACTTCTGTAAGAACTTTACTGTGAACTGTGTACATAGTAGATAAATCACAGCACTTCTCCTGCCTCTGGAGTTCTAACTTTCAGAGACTACTGTTCTACTAAATTTTTTCACCAGGGGATTTTTAGGAGATAAAATTCCTTTGTAAAATCTGCTAACATTCTTTCAGGTAACTGGGTTTCACAGCAGTGCATGCTGGGCATGGAGTTCTCAGGACGGGACCTGTCTGGAAAAAGGGTGATGGGATTGCTGCCAGCAAAGGGGCTGGCCACAGTGGTAGACTGCAATGAGAGGTTTCTATGGGACGTGCCTAAAAACTGGTAGGTCAACTTCTGCTTTCTGGTTTGTGTATGTGGTTAAGATTTGGTTTCCTGCCGGAGGCTGATGACAGCCTTGATCAGACCAGAGTACTGCACAATGGGTAGATTCCCCCTCTGGGAAATAGCAGAGCTATAGCCTCCTGAGCAGCTGTAGGATTTGGCTTAGATTCACTGCAGGAGTCGAGTGCTAGTTTTCGTGCAGTGTCTTGCATGCAGTTCCAGTCTCTTTCTTGGGCTCTTAGCTCCATGTGTTTCAGCATACACTGTGATTTCAGTGTCGATTATGGTACTGGTTAATTGCTGAAATATTCTTGCAGAAAGATGAAATTCCTGGCTGTGCTTGGCAGCTGTGGTAGTCTGATGCGTGACCGAGAATCGTGTATATTTCTTGGTCCATCTCAGCAGTTTAACCTTTCCATTGCAGAAAAGCAAATTTCATTGGGAGAATCTAGTAGTCTTTTCCAAGACTGAAGATATCCTCTCTCTTTCACTTTGCTTCTTAGGACTCTGGAAGAAGCAGCTTCAGTGCCTGTGGTTTATGCTACTGCTTACTATGCTTTGGTGGTCCGAGGTGGTATTAGGAAGGGTGAAAGTATCCTTATACACTCTGGCTCTGGAGGTGTCGGCCAAGCAGCCATTGCCATTGCCCTAAGCATGGGCTGCCGTGTCTTTGCTACTGTAGGTGAGTACTGAGGGCCCAATGTCATGGGGGGAGGGGAATATTTGTGTGTATATATAATAAATGTAGGAAGTGTGTGTGCATGTCTGTGTGTATACAAGTGGTTATATATTAAGATACATATTCATGTGTATACTTTTACAGGAGATCATATGGGGGGAAGTTTTGATCTAGTTTTTAGACTGAGAACAGGATATATGGTAAATACAGCTACGGACTATGCACTTGAAACTTCCACAGCACAGACAAATTTATCTACTTCTGTATGCCATGTCAGCTAAAGTATGGAAGAAAATGAGGGCTTTTTCATTCTAAATTCACTAGTGCGATCAAAGAGTGTCTACCCATTGTAAGGCTTGATCTCTTTCTGGTCCTTGCTCTAGCTCATAAATGAGCTGTAATGACTAGACGGATTCTGTCCTGAGGTATGACAATTTGAGAGCCTAAGAGCTTTGAAGCAAGTTCTTGATGTCTGCTCAGATCTACAGTCCTTGGGAAAAGATGTGCGGATGAAAATGGGCTGTTTTAACGATTAAAAGATTTAACCTAAGAGTACTTGCCTCAGTCAACCTGTCTTTTACTTCCAGGCTCCACTGAGAAACGCGAGTATCTTCAAGCAAGGTTCCCCCAGCTGAATGCTAATAGCTTTGCCAGTTCCCGAGATACTACCTTTGAGGAACATATACTGCGAGTTACCAATGGAAAAGGTAAGCTCAAGGAATGATTTTTTTCCTCCTTTTGTCAGCTATGCAACATTACGCAGTTGCACTTTCTAAAGTGACTCCCTACAAAATGGGGTTAGGCTCTCAGCAGAGATGAGTTTATTAAATAGGTGCTTCTCTGTTCATTGCAGGTGTCAACCTCGTGTTAAATTCCTTGGCAGAGGAGAAGCTCCAAGCCAGTTTGCGCTGTCTTGCTCGACATGGGCGCTTCTTGGAAATTGGCAAATTTGATCTGTCTAACAACAGTCAGCTTGGTAAGATGGGGCGTTGGGAAATACACCTCATTAGGTTTAAGCAAGTGTGATGGCTCAACCTGTATACTCTCAACACAGACTGATCTTCAAACCTAAAGCTTTTAGCTGGACCACTTGTCACTTTTTTCACTAACAGTTTATGCGGTCTTCTCAACAAGTACCTTCTTGGAGAAGCGCGGCACTCAGCAGTCTAAGAAAGTTTGTTCCAGTGTTTGATTACCCTTTTGGTAAAGAAGTGTTTCCTAATATCCAGTGTGAACCTCCTCTGATGCAGCTTTGAGCCATTCCCAGGCATCCCCTCACTGGATCCCAGGGAGGAGTGATCAGAACCTCCCTCTCTACATGCTCTCCTCAGGAAGCTGCAGAGAGCAATGAGGTCACCCCTCAGTCTCCTTTTCTCTGAACCAGACAAACCCAGAGTCCTTAGCCGCTCCTCACAGGAAATCCCTTCTAGTACCCTCAGCAGCAGGGTTGCTCTCCTCTGGATGCATCCGAGTTCCCTCACATCTTTTTTTAAATTGAAGGGCCCAAAAATGCACGCAGTGCTCAAGATGAGGCCGTTCCAATGCTAAATACAGTAGGACAGTCCAGTCTCTTGACCGGCTGGTTCTGCTGTGCTTAATGCACCTCAGGATGTAGCTTGACTTCTTGGTGCCAGGACATGGAGCAGGCTGCTCTTGAGCCTGCTGTCAACCAGCACTCCCAGGTCCCTTTCTTGCAGGGCTGCTTTCCAGCCATTCCCCTCCCAGTTTATAGTTGTTGGGCATCAGTCAGTCCTGGGTGCAGAATGTGGCATTTGTTCTTGCTAAATTTCATGTCATTGATGATTGCCCAATGTTCTGGTCTATCCAGATGCATCTGCAAGGCCTCTTCTCCCTCAGGAGAGTCAACAGCATCTCATAGTTTTTGATGGCACAGGGGCAAGATTAACCTGATTTCTCCTGGATGGGAAAACAAATTTGAATTGTTATAATGCGATGTGTTAGCAGAAATTGACGAGAATGTTCTCTCGTGACTACCTATAACAAATGCTGGCAGTCTCCTTCCTTATTCTGATTAACTTTCAAAAGATCCTGGCATCGTGGAAAAGTTGGTATGAGCAAGACTTCCCTGTGGAGATGGACAGAATGTACATGGGATTCATTCTAGCTCCTCTGTGGCTTTAACTTGGCTATCACTAGACAAAATGTCCTTAAGACCGACCGTGTTCTAGGTTGTCCTCTTGACTCACAATTTTTGTGAGTGGAGTTTCTGTTAAATTGGTCTGCTTGTAAGAGAACAAACTAATATAGCTTTTAGAGAGTATATGCAAGAATGAGTTTGGAAAATGTAGAATTCTAGCAACTAATGATTGTCTTGCTCTTCAGTCTTGCACTACTGACCTACACAGAAATGTTTCTGAAGCAGAAGATACACTCTATTTTGAAATGTCATCAGCATAACCAAGTTGCTTTTTCTAGGAATGTCTCTCTTCCTCAAGAATGTGGCATTTCATGGGATCCTACTAGATGCAGTCTTTGAGGATGGAAACCAAGAGTGGGACATAGTGTCAGACTTGTTGAAGAAAGGCATAAAAGATGGTGTAGTAAAGCCTCTGAGGCGCACAGTCTTCAAAAAAGAAGAAGTGGAAGCTGCTTTTAGGTTCATGGCACAAGGAAAACATATTGGTAAAGTTATGATCAAGGTAATGAGATAATGACTTTGGTTCTCTGATGCATCTGTCATACCCTGTAGGTGACTATAGTAGATCCAGTTCAAGTTGTATAACTAGGACAGCGTGGGGTTATTGTTTTCACTGCTGACACTGTAATGAATGTAACTGTCAAGCCTGAGTTGTGTATCTGATCTTAACTACTTATTTCTTTTGTTTTTTCTTTCCCCCTGCTCCCTGGAAAGATCCAAGAGGAGGAAAAGGAATATCCTTTGAGAAGGTCTGAACCAGTTAAAATCTCTGCCATCTCCCGAACCTGCTGTCCACCCACCAAGTCTTACATCATCACAGGGGGTCTAGGAGGATTTGGTCTTGAGTTGGCACAGTGGCTGGTTGAGAGAGGAGCACAGAAGCTTATACTGACATCTCGTTCTGGCATACGAACTGGTAAGCAAATGGAACAGGGAACACAATTGCCTTTCAACGGAACTCTGTGTGTAGTTTCTCTCCATTTTTAAGTGTTCTAGCGGCAAATAATGATGTCTTGAACTCTTTTCTTTCCTCTCATGTATGTATTCCCTCACTTCAAGCTGTTGTCCCATTTACTCCAAAGGAGGAAGTATCTTTGAACTTGATGTCTTTTCCAACTGCTACTTTCCTCTTTTATATTCTTTGTAATTCTATCAACCCCTTTTCTCCCTTGCCCCTGATTTCTTTTTTTTTTTCTGCAGACTTACTTTTACCTCTACCCCCTCTGCAAAGTCTGTATCCAGCTACCTCACTGACTTGTCCTATGGCTGTAGCCTAGTGGATCACAAGGAAAAGCCTATAAATTCTTGCCAAAGATACTCTGTCCCTCAAGTCAAATGTGTGGGTGCCTGCTCTTGCTCTTCCAGATAGCTTGTATGTAAAGATATGCCCTACTATCTGATAACATCAGTAAGCATTTTTACTTAAAGCCACTAGTTTGATTACAGTCATGGCATTGAGATTTCTTATCGGTGGTAGTCTTCATTGTTTCCTCATACAATCTCAGCTATAACAGAACTTCTCCCTGTCTTTACAGATTTATTCGTTCTATCGCAAGTTCACAACTGCATCATTTATGCAAACATATATTTCTAGTTTTTCAAGTTCTGATTGTGCTACTATAATCTGTTGCTTTGCTCTAACCTAAACATTCTTTTCTGTCTCAGTACTCAAATTTTTGTGAAGCTAATTTTCCTCCACTGTTGTACTTAGACATTTTCTTCCTTTTTCTTCACCACCACGCCACCCCACCCCACTTTGTTCTCCCCTTTGCTCTATTTAGAGCATTTCTGAAACTCAGGTGACTTCTATTTACTATTCAGGTTTTATCCAACTTTCCTCTTGTGTGTGAAACAAGAATTATTTAGCGATTCAGTCCCTGTCTAGTCATAAAAGAGTTAAGGAACAGGTAAACCAAAGCCTTAGGGTTTGAATGCTTCATCCTAGGCACTGTTCACCTCTTTTTTTTTTTTGTTTTGTTTTGTTTTGTTTTGTTTTGTTTTGTTTTGTTTTGTTTTTTGGTTTGTTTGTTTGTTTTTTTTTGTAGGCTACCAGGCTAAACAGGTTAGAGGGTGGAAGGCGCTGGGAACTGAAGTGTTGGTATCTACCTGTGATGTTGGAACACTAGAAGGAACGCAGCTGTTGATAGAAGAAGCTTTGAAGCTTGGCCCAGTCGGAGGCATCTTTAATTTGGCTATGGTAAGTGACAAAAACGCAAAGAGAAAGCAGCTGTTTGAGTGGCCGCTTTACTGAGAGCGGCCAGGCTTCATACAGTTTTATATTGCCTTTCCGTGTTTCAAAGAACACTTTGCTTTGGCCTTACCTGGTGACTAAAGGCTTATGGGTCTGGCCCCTTGACTTGGGAAGCAAACATATTTGGCCAGCAAGCTCAGTCCTGGGGTAGGATCAATGTTCCAAGACCCCCAGGGACATAAAAAATCCCATATAGAATTTGCCAGTTGAAGGCTGCAGTGGCAGTACTGAAGAAAGCAGAGTTGCCAGAAGCCTTGTTATCTTTGTTGGATTTTAGGATGTTCAGGATCTGTCTGTATTGTGAAGTTACAAAAATGCATTGTGTAGTGATATCTTCTCATATCAAATCATGTGGCAAATATAAACAGAGAAACTAGAGACCCTGAAACAGTACCTTCTTCTTTTCTCCCCCCCCCCTGCCCACCAGGTCCTTAGAGATGGCATGATTGAAAATCAGACCACAGAATCATTCTGCGAGGTCAACAAGCCCAAGTATTCTGGCACCCTTCATTTGGATTTGTAAGTATCTGTAGAAGGAACAGACGTGAACTGCCTTTATGGCCAGAGCGAATCAAACTCAGTCATTTTAGTCTTGCACTAGCCTTCCACAGTAACACAGTTAGCAGATTTTTCTGATGGGGTTTCTCTCTCCTGCTCTGCTCCAAGGGTGAGTCGTAAGAAGTGTCCAGACCTGGACTATTTTGTTGTGTTCTCCTCTGTAAGCTGCGGAAGAGGAAATGCTGGGCAAAGTAATTATGGCTTTGCCAATTCTACCATGGAACGTATCTGTGAGCAGCGACGTCATGATGGATTTCCAGGTAAGATGATTTCACTTCATGGCGTAGAATAATGTGTCTCGGCAAACATCCAGAGGAGAACCGGCACACAAGAAACTTGTGCACTTGTCTGGAACGATAATGAATGTTGAAGGCTGTTTCCTTTCCTAGCTCTTACCCCAAGACATTACAAAGGAAACTCGGGCTTTTGCGTAGCTGTTTTTTAACTCCCTTTTGTTGCCCCTATGTGCTTTAGTTGTTTGCCTAGTGCGTTCATTCTTCGGGCTTCTTCTCCTCCAGGTCTGGCAATTCAGTGGGGAGCCATTGGTGATGTGGGTGTCCTGAAGTCAATAACAAACACAGATACTGCGGTTGGGGGAACCCTTCCCCAGCAAATCAGCTCGTGCATGGAGGTGCTCGATATCTTCCTGAACCAACCTCATCCTGTCATGTCCAGTTTTGTCCTAGCAGAGAAGGTATTTGCAAAAACTGAAGAAGGCAGTCAACGGGATCTTGTAGAAGCTGTTGCTCACATCCTGGGTAAGTGCTCTCAGACAAGCACTGCTGGGCAGTTACTACCATCTCAATGATTTTGGAAAGCAGTGGTGCTGCTGTAGGTGCTCTGTTCGGCATCTTGTCCTGATTTCCTGTGCTGTGGGTGTGGTTGTGGTGTTGTGGGACTGTTTGTTTTTTGGTGTGTTTTGTTTTGTGTTCTTTTCTTTTCCTTTATACTGCTTTTTCTCTCCGGTAATCAATTTGTTTCTTCATTGTGGGGTTTTCTTCCCTAGTGTGCTTCCATACACATGCACACATACTTCAGTATCCTGGATTTTGTTTAGAGTGGACCGGTGCCTTTCTCCAAATGGAGACTCAGTGGGAAGATCCTCCAAGCACAAAATTCTGGGACAGCACATAATAGGGCAAATACATGAGCAACCTTCTGAATACTATTCCAGCTTTCAAGTATTCACCTTGAGATGTTCCCTTGCCACAAAAAGTAGTTCTTTTGTACTTAGTGGCTGCCTTGAAGCATATTATCTTTTCAGCTCTGTCTGTCATCCCATGTGAACATCTAGTAACCATAGTTTAAATATGCATTACAAAAAGTGCCATGTCCTCCTGTCTGTTTTGAACCTCCTTCCTTTTCCCTTTATGTCCCTTGTTCTTGTGTTGAAAGTGAATAATCTCTGTCGACTCTGTGGGCCACTTCAGTTGTCTCTCTTGCAGACAGAAGCGAGTACTGCTATATGAAGGACAGGTTTTTTTTGAGTAGGGTTAGTTTGGAAGGAATGAGTGTGTGAAGACAACAAATGGAGAAGCTAGTAAGAAGCCTAGTGGTGGGAAGGGTGGCAACATAGCCCAGCACAAGATGGAGGAGGATGAGAAGATAAGGAAAGGGTGAGAGACTTAAACAGTGTGAAAACTGAAGAAGAGGCAATGAAGACCAGAGGATTTGCCGCTTCCTCTGGCGTGATGGACATCAAGTGTTGCAATGAGCTGTCATTGACAACTGTTTCATCTCATGTAGCTGAGGATTAGTCGCTTTATGTTTAGGACTGCAGTTTCAGTATTTGAAATTACTCTGACTTCTGATCTTGGTCTAGAGCTGAAGTGACAGTGTTCACAGCTAGGGACTGGCGTATCCTCGTGTCATAAAGCTGTGCACGTGTAACATCTACTCTAAAGACTAGATCCCATATGAGTAGATGTGGGTTGTGGAGGAGGTGACTTGTGAAAGCATTAGATGATCCTGAAAAGTAATGCTCTGTAGCTGCAGTTTATTCAGCTTTTAAGACAAAGAAGGAAACTGAGAAGACTGATAGGGAGGCCTAGAGCTAAAACGAAATTGGCCGTTTGTTAGTACGCTGTTTTTCCTCAGGTGTCCGTGACGTGAACAGTCTGAATGCTGAGAGTACCTTGGCAGACTTGGGCTTGGATTCCTTGATGGGTGTGGAGGTGCGCCAGACCCTGGAGAGAGACTATGACATCATTATGACCATGAGAGAAATTCGACTCCTTACAATCAACAAACTGCGTGAACTTTCTTCCAAGTCCAGGACAGCAGAGGGTACAGTGTCTGAATTAGGGTTGCTAGCAGTCACCTGAGCCCAGACAATTAAGCTTCCACTCCATTGATTTTTATCTCTAGTGATATAAGCCTCTATCAAATTGTGAAGATCAGTCACAAAATAAGGTTATAGCTGAATGGCTTTTAAGTGACAGACATGTCACTGAAGTGCATTGACAGTTGGGTCAGGCCCATCAGTTATGGGGTATAATAGGTATAAGAAAGAGTGTGAATGCTGCTTCCTTGCTTGGCTAGTATCCTTCTGCACGAAAACTCTCCTGCAGCTGTGTGCAGGATGTGATTTGAGACCTCTTATTCATCTGAGGAATAGATGACGTAACATCGCACTTACCGTGAGCTAGAAGCACATGCAGTTGCCGCAGAGTGACTGACATTATTGTGCAGTCCCTGAGTCTGTGCCCCAATGATTTTGTGAGCCTACAGGCTAATCCAGGGCAGCCCTGATAGTCTCCTTTAGAACTATAGTTATGCGAGCAAGACTGATCCTGAATCTAATTGTATTTGTCTGCTGTGCTTCCCTTGAAAGAGCTGAAACCATCCCAACAGATGAAGACAGGCCCTGGCAAACCTCCAAAACTAGATTTGAACAACTTGTTGGTGAACCCAGACGGGCCAACGATCACCCGCCTCAATGATGTTCAGAGCACAGAGCGCCCTCTTTTCTTGGTTCACCCCATTGAAGGATCCACTGCAATTTTCTGCACTCTTGCCGCTGGACTTCATATGCCCTGCTACGGTTTCCAGTGCACAAAAGGTATCTCAGTTCTTCAGCATCTTGAGTTCAGAAACATAACATGCTGAATTTTAGTTGCCTTGTAGAGAGAGCTTTGTTTCTAGACTTATGCACTTGGTACCCATGGTCTGAATAGGATTGTGTCAGGTGTGCCCCTGTAATAAGTATTAGGTTAGATTGAAGAGCTTACGTGTGGCAAACTGGAACAATTGGATGTTGCACTGAGTCCCTGCCAGCAACTAAGTTTGCAGGAATAAAACAAGGCATGCCATTCTGCCTGTCTTTGGAAAGCAGGACCACTACTATTTCTTGTCCAAAATGTAAGTTGCTAACCATAATTTAGAAACATGCTTTCAAGTTAACCTGGATGTTTCCAACAGCATTGTTACTGAGCTCATGAAAATGTACTTGTCTCTGTTAGTGTCTTTTGACCAGAGCCTGTTTGTAACTTGCTTCTATATTCTAGCTGCTCCGTTGGACAGCATCCAGAGCCTGGCAGCCTATTATATTGACTGTATGAAGCAGATACAGCCTGAGGGACCTTACCGCATTGCTGGGTATTCTTTTGGTGCCTGTGTAGCCTTTGAAATGTGCTCCCAGCTACAAGCACAACAAAACGCCTCCCATGCACTCAACAGTCTGTTCCTCTTTGATGGGTCTCACTCCTTCGTGGCAGCATACACGCAGGTAAGCAATACAAAGAAAATCTTCTGTCTGGGGACCATACTGTGTCATCAGGGCTCATGTTCTGGGAGCTTGCTAGTCTAATTATGAGCCATCTGAATAGCTGATAGGCTTTTTTTCTTGACAGGGGAGTTGTGAGACAGCTGTAGACAGTGGATGCTTGGGAATGGCTGAAGGGTGAAAGTATATTGGGGTGGTCTTCCTTAACTGGTGCAGGCTAGGACACAAATGTTGCTCTTGCTGTGGTAAATCATAGTATCAGTATGTCTTCCGCAAGACCCTGGAGCCTGCAAGACAAGATCCTTGTGTAAGGGTGTTAGGAAACCTTGCTTAAGCTTTCCTTTTCATTTTTGTTGTACTTTCTAGAGGATACCAGGCTCTCTGTAATTTAATAAATTTTAAAAATTTAATAAATCTTGCTTTCTCTGCTATT
>JANHGN010011435.1:0-37820 GCA_024605025.1 Megaceryle maxima
GCTGCACCTGCAGGGAGGAGCGGACAGGGCAGGTGACCCCAAACTGACCAACGAGGTATTCCAGCCCATATATGTCACATTCAGTATAAAGCTGAGGGATCTGGAGGGTCCCAGGCTCTTCTCCCCTCTGGGACCACTTTGCCAGCTTTGCTTGGTTTGGCTCAGGTCCTTTATTTTCAGTTCCTTCCTCGAAGCATCCAAGGAGGACTCTGCCTGTTCTGCCTTTGATCCCAGTCGGTGTGTTCCTGAACCCGGTACCGGAACCCAGCTCCTGAACACAGCTCCCGTCTGCTGCGGGGCCCAGTCTGGGACTGCCCCGGTGCCTGCTCCACAGCATCAGTGGTGACGGTGATGTAATTACCATCAGGGGTGCTGAGTTTGATACTGGTTTTGTATTTGTACATATTCTATTTTAATATTATTATTATTCTCATTAAAGCTGTTCTAGTTTCCTTTTCTAATTGCTCAGTCTCTCTCTCGTGTATTCCCTTTCTCTCTCCTTTGGGGAGGGAGGGGGGTTAAAAAGAACGTCTGTTATAGGTCTAAGGGATTGCCTGTGACGGTCCTCAAAGAAGGACCTCCTAAAAGAAACCCCAAAACCAACACAAAAATCCTACCCACAACCCTGTTTTTTTTTTCTAACAAGAAGGTGTTTTACAAGGCATTTTTTATTCTTCTCGTTTTTGATAACATGGTTACATCGCCTTATCTGTCTGCCCAGAGCCATGCTTCCACCAAAGCTGTTTACTGCTTCCCAAGCTGATGCTTAAGATACCAAGGCTGGACAAAAGCACCACACTGTTGCTCAAGTTTTAAAAACTAATTGCATCCTATTGGCCTGATTTAAATTTGGAGCATAGTTAGCACTCTACCTAGCTCCTCAGCACTAATTGGACTCAGATGGAAACCTGAAGCCACGTTGCTTGGAGTAGGTGAGGTTGAGCATGAGCAGGAGCAAAATCCCTTGGTGTTCAAAGATCAAAAAGAGACTTAATTTTGGCTTTTTTCCAAAATGAGGCAGCTGCATTGGGTGGGAGGGGGGTGCTGCAAAATCTAATTTTGGATTTCAGCAAGCAGAACAGGTACTCATGCTGTATAACTTAATTAATGTTAGCATTCTGAATTTCTCCTCTAGACATGCTTCTTTATCTTGCCAACAAAGAACATAAACTTACAATTATTTAGGAGACCAAAGTACAAAAATCCTACACCTCCAAAATCCCTCTAGGTCCTATTTTAGGCACTAGGTGCTTTCTTCTTTACCCTGACTCTCAGCAAAAATCCTGTAAGCACTGCTAATCAATAGAAGTTCAAACAAGAGTTAAGAAAACTGTTACAGGAAATATGGTTTAAGGAAAGGAATTCTAGATGTCAATTTTGCACAAAAGCAAGCTCATTTTTATCTGTTCCTTTTCCAATGTCACCTGCCTCTAGTGACTTTATGCTTGGAACAAAAGAGCACGAAGGAACACCACTGGGTCAGTTGTAATACTCTGGACTGAGCTACTGCTTCATGCTGACAAAAGCAAATCCTACGGGGAAAGCAGCGAGGCAGAAGCAGCAGAGTAGAAAGATGTATCAACATGCTTCAGCTACTGGAACTGTTGAAAAAGTACTGTACTAGGTCAGAACAAAGGTCAGATTTGGTTTTATTCTTTCTGACAAGACACCAGTAGCAACTATGAAACAGTAGTGTGTAAGAATGAAACATTCCTAGACTGTTAATATGTCTGTCTATTTTACAGTTAGAGGTAGTCAGTAGTTTAGGATATTTCTGAGTGGAGACTACTTAAAACTCATATTTATAAATACCATATTCCATATATAAATCTAATATTTTTGAACTCATGACCCTGAAAAAAGTCTCACAGCAGTGAGTTCTACTACTACATTCCACAATGTAATGAAAGTTCGAAACTTGCTGCCTGATAACTCCATTGAAATCTTAATTCTTATGAACTATCAAAGATCCCCAAATCAAGTCATGGACAGTGTCAAGCTGGTCCTCTGTCACATTTCAGTTTTCTATCTTTTGATTTTTTTTTCCATTGAACATGGTATAGGAGAAGATGACCATATTTTAAGTAGGGACATAACATTTTTGTTTGTTTTGCTTCTTCCGCAGCAGAGTTTAGAACTCCCAAGTCTTCATTATTACAGACAAGATGAGCAGGCATTTGTGTTTAATCGACACTACGTGTTGATACCTGGATCTTTAGCACTCAGCTATTCAGTATCAAGCGATCTTTCTGAAATTCAGTAAAGGAAGCTTCAGATTTAATATAGTACTTTCAGCAAAAACTTAGAGTCTTAGAAACATGCTTTGGATTATTGAGTCCAAGACCTTCCTATCTCTAAAACTTCATATTTCTTCCCAGTCGGTGGCTTGAGTAGTTTGTACAGAAAAAAATATTTTATTACCTTATTGTTTCTGAATTCTTCTGAAAGTAGGATATAACCTTCTGAATGTGACTGCTTTATATTAGCTTAGAGAGCATGTGGGTGTGTCTTTGCACTCCTATATTTGAATGTAACTTGGTATTAGTTATGAATAAATAATGGTATATTTGGATTTACATTTTCTATTTTTCTAAAAAAATCAAGGCCTGATGAGCAGCATAAAGAGCTAAAAATAGAAAGAGAGGCTAGCTGATCTCTTTTTCCAAGTGTCTAAGTGTGAATGTGTTTTTTATTGCACCTCCTGAAAATGAAAAGTTTGACTACAGAAGGTGGCACCATGTGTTTTTGGTTTGCGGAGTGATCACTGCTGTGGGGCTTTGTACGGTTCTCATAACGTGTCTGTTAGGATTTTTAGGAGAACATGACTAGAACCCTACAGAGATTTAAGGATGGAGACCCTATTTGACAGATCTGAACAGCTTTAGGTGCAAAATAGGTGCCAACACACTTTGCTTAGAGAGCGTGACAGTTTCAAATACACATGAAAGCTGATTTTTAAGCATGTGGGAAACTTGGTGCCTTTTGGATTTTGTCAGCAGGTTCACAGGCCTGAGAACACAGAACTGCAAACTATGTTACATACAAGTACCTTTAAAACCCTGTGCACAACCATAATTACCATGTTAGGCACCCAAACAGCAGTCAGGAGAAACAGTGCAGTATAAATCCTTATCGCAGTAAGAGATTTTCAATATTAAAATTAAAACTTATTAAACATCTGCATATTCCCATTTTTAAAGCATACAGCCATTCTCATTTTTAATGGAAGAGCAACAGAACTCTCACTCTTAAAAAGGTATGAGGTATGTTTCAATACTGAACTAATCACTGCATCACTTTTAACTTGCATCTCCTCTGAAGCCTATATTGTATACAGGCTATACTATGAAGTGTACAGCAAATTGCTAAAACTGTGTATAAGACAGATCAACAACTTCATATCCATTTGGAAAACAGACGGATGTATTTTTTTAGACTGAAACGATTTCACAACGCAAGCTGATGTGGCAGTAATTTATTATATTGCTGCATGAAGAGTTAAAAGACTAGTACAATGCTTAAGGGTGAAATTCAACCCTAGGCAGAAGAACTAGTGCAAGATTCTTATACAATTAAAGTACTACTGAAGCACTGCTTCCAAAGAGGCAATGAACAGACCAATACATAAAGCATCACTGGTGCTAAGAGTGAACCTAAGAGGAGCTCCTCTTAGAAGACAAATCTTGGGAAACTGTCTTATGAAAGATTTCACTCCCATTTATTTTACTAGATTTAGGTGTAGAAATACTTACTTTTCTCAAGAAGCTGCCTTGAAAGGTGAAGTTTTGAGAGAGAGGTATCAAAATATGGGAAGTTCAAGGGTAGGGCATAACTACAACATGATTTTCAGTGTCTTCAACACCAAGACAAACCTGTATTACAGATAATTCGTAGCATTTTACAAAATGTACACTATATATATTATATATGCATATACACCAGTATTATTTTAATCGCTAAGTTCTTCCTCATCACTGAAATAAGCACTTTTCTTAATCCGTGGACGTTTTGAATCATCTGAAATTGAAGACTCCCCTGCAGTCTGTGTCCATCTTTGTTGTTCTTCCTCAATTTTGGCTTGCTACAATGAAAGAAGGAAAAGTATTAACTGGGATTAAGAAAAATTAAGATGCATTACAAATAATAATGCTAAATATTAATACACATTGAATTAATTAACAAGTTGAAGAATTGAAAAGGTTTATCTCCTTTTCCAGATAAACTGTGCAATGAATGCACTAGAAAACACTTTTGAAAGTCGTTCTTGCATGCAAACAGTAAGTCTTCTGCACCAGTGCAGGACACATGGAGTACCCTCTGTTTTCAAAGAGAGGAATTTTGCCCATGGCAAACCTACAGAACTATTGAGCAATTGACCTCTGAACAAAAGAATGCAGCACATTTTAATTTGACATTATATAATCTATTTTGTTGCACTAACAATCTTCTATCTGTTGTCTTTTGCAGTCATTCATTTAGGGAATGAGTGTCTTGAGGGAATGTAAAGGTTATTCAACTAAAGGTTCAAATACATGCTTCCAATTTTTACTGCAAAGTATGCTATCCCAGTTAAAATCTTTGGATGGCAACAGAAATGGGAATGTTTCATGACTTTTATACATTTATAGGTTTTTCTTTTTTTTTTTTTTTTTTTTTCATTTGCCAACCAGGGAGTTTTCAGCAAGGAGGGGGAATAATTTTGCATATTTGCATTATTCTTTTTGGACTACATCTTGTAAAAGTTTTGCACTTACTACAGTCATATTCAGAACAAAGTTATCTTAAAGACTCTCGAGAGTTTTTTTGAGGGCACAGGGCACATGGGACAGCTGAGGACTAGGGAGCCAAGAAATCTGAACATCAGGTTAGGCTTGCTCTGTATAGTGAAAGCAAAAACCTGAAAGAAGTATTAAAGAAGACAGGCTATTATTTACATAACAAAAAAAACCCCAAAAAAACAAAAAAAACCCATTAAATATGTTTAGAGAGCAGAGGTCTATTAGAAACTGCAATGTACTGTATTAAGCAAAGGAAGGGCTCCAGATGTAGATGTTGTTCAAGGATATTCTAGTGATTGAGGGCAGAGGATGTACCTGGTCATTTGTACATGACTGTTTTTCTGGCAGCTCAAGTTAACAGAGTAAAGAGGGATTTGTGGACCAAAAACCTAACAGAGCATCACAGCAGAGATGACAGGAAACTAAACAGCAAAGAAGCTTGAAGGAAAGAAAAAATTGCAATGTGCAAACACATCAACAGTGAAACAGGAAAAAAACCCAAACCTCACAAATTAAAAAACCAAAACAAACCAAACAGTAAAACCCAACCAACTGAAACCCAAAACAAACCAAAGCACACAAAAAACCCCCCAACAAAAATCCCAAGCCAAACAAAACCAACCAACCAACAAAACAATCAATCAACCAAAAAAATCCCCATGCCTGAACATGCCTGCAATATGAAGAAGTGAACTATCATCACCAACTAGTGTCAGGCAAGAGTGCCTTGAGGGCCACAGAGTGGACAGACATAAGGGGGAATCTCAGAGCTTTTGAAAAGCAGCTAAAAAAGGAAGTTTCATTTAAATAATAATAAACAATAATAAATGTTAAATAGGCAATGCTTCAATTTTGTACCTGAAATGCTATCGCTTGGCTAAGGCTATCTAGAGCAGGGTCTTCTCCTTCCTCTTCACTTTCTTCCTCCTCACTTCATTGTGCAGAGAGAGAAAAATACATATATCTTTATTTGAAATGTTTCAGTATGAAAAAGCTTCCTAATAGTAGTAACATGTAAATAATTGTACATACATTTCTTCTGGCTCAACTATTTTCTTTCTCTTCTTCTTTTCTTTTTTTTTTGGTGGCTCCCGCTCTCCTAGCATATTTTTAGGACAAGCATAACTTAAGTGTCCTGCTTCCTTGAAGAAAAAGAAATATTGCTCAACACAAACCATTACAAACAACTATATGTTAAAATGGATCACGAGGAAAGTTAATATAAGACAGTTCACGGGGGGAAAAGAATGGAAGCAATTAGTAAGATAAATGGAATGCTGAATTAGCACAGAGAAGACAAACTCTTCTCTATAAGCTTGCCATGGAAACGAAGAGATTGGTGATGATATGCATGTTTAACTGCAAATTGAGAAAAGCTATGAGCAAAGTAGATTTTCTTTGTCTGCTGTGGTAGCTGAACACACTACAGCACAGTTTATATTCGAGACGAGATATAAACCTCAGCGTTAGCAGTTTAAGAAACAGGAGTAAATACTTTTATTCTAAAAAGCATTATGAGTATAGACCAAGTTTGTATTTTACATTAAATACTATCCAAGTCTCAATCTCTTGTTTTATTATGTTCAGGAAAAGTAAGGAATTGCCCAAAACCTAAACCACACTTCTATATAAATACAGTTGTTCCCAATTTATTTTACTGCCAACTATATAATGAACTTCCAAAGATGTGGCAAAAGCAGGTATTTTGAAGCAAAGATTAGGAGATTTTTCCTCAAACAGCATCAGACTGATACTCAGATCTGTCTGCTCATCAGCATGCCAAGCAGCAATCCTATGTACGTATTTTCTCCTACCCCAAAATCCCAAGGAAAAGACAAAAGGATTACTAACATTCTTGAATATGGTACAGCTGCTATGCAAGTTGATAATATCAACAGAAAAAAAAAGTTAATTTAACAGCATGGGCAGGATTAGCAATGGCCAAACTTAAGAAATAACCCAAGAGACTGTGCTGGTTTTGGCTGGGATAGAGTTAGTTTTCTTCATAGTAGCTGGTATTGGGCTATGTTTTGGATTTGTGCTGAAATCAGGGCTGATATTACAGACATGTGGTTGTTGCTGTCAAGTAGAGCTTACACAGAGTCAAGGCCTTTTCTGCTCCTCATCTCACTGTGCCAGCGAGGAAGCTGGGAGTGCACAAAACTTTAGGAGGAGACACAGCTGGGATAGCTGACCCCAACTGACCTAAGGGTTATTTCATACCACATGACATCATGCTCAGCAATAAAACTAGGGGGAAGGTTGGACAGGGGCAGCTGCTTGAGGATTGTTTGGGCATCGGTCAGTTGGTGGTGAGCAACTGTTTTAATTTGCATCACTTGTAATTCTTGGGTTTTATTTTTCTTTATTATTTTCATTAAAATTTATTATTATGAGTAGTATATTTCAATTATTAAACTGTTCTTATCTCAGTCCATGTGTTTTCTCATTTTTACACTTCCAATTCTCTTCCCTCAAATCCCACAACAGAGGGAGCAAGTAAGTGGCTGTGTGGGGCTTAGCTGCCAGGTAGGTTTAAACCACGACAGAGTCAAAAGATGGAATATATCAGTTCAATTTTGGTTTTACTCACCCCACATTCATAACATTTCGATTTATCAAAGTAGTTACGCCTGCGAATGAATTCTGCTGCTCTTCCATTGTCAATGGCAATACTTGCTTTTATTACTCTTCCAAACAACTACAGCAAATTGGAAAAAAAAAAGGTAAATATTCTGGGACTGTCAAACCAACCCTCCTGCTGTAAAAACTTTTCACAATTTACCTGTTTGTTATTAAGTGCCCGAGAACAGTTTTGTGCTGATTCTTTATCCAAAAACAAAATGAAAGCAACTCCTTTGCTCTTCCTGGTGTCTTTGTCTTTCATAATAGTAACTCTGAAAACATATAACCACATTATTGATACACTGAAATTACTCTGGAGACATTTTTTTCCTTAATGATCTCAGTAGGATCTTAGCTTTGTTATACATAAAAAAAAAAAAAGTGTATTTAATAGAAAGGCTCACTAAACAGAAATGCAAAGGAAAAGCTAAACTGGACACATGCTTATAGGTAGAGTGGAGATTACTTAAAGAAAGCATGTGGGGTCTTCCTGGTTCCAGTATCATCCTTTATGCCCTTGGATGACTTGAAGAACAAAGACCATACTCTTTAGATTTGCAGACAACCTAACTGGAGGGAACTACACATAATGAAGATTAAATTTAAATTCAGGAATTATCTTGATCATTGCTATCATTGTTGAAAACCACAGCCTATTAAACTGTACCTGAACTGAGAAATCTATGTTCATGTAGGACTAGCCACCTAAAAAGGTTCACGACTGGATATCATTAAGTATATACAGTATTGTTCTACAAGTATCTCCAAATGGAACCTAAGCAGGTCACGGATACGTGCGTTACTTTACATGACAAAGTTAAATCTTCAGTCTAACATTGCAATCAACAGCTCTAGTAGCACATCAAGAAATTCAAGATTTAGACCCAGTAAAAACAACAGACAAACAAAAAGAATGAGAAGAGGTGAAGGGGACATACACAACACCCATCCACCCAACCTCAATTCTTTCAATCTTAACATCCATTGTATCCAACCCTAAATAAAACAAGTGAGAAACAGGATGCCAGTCTGCATGAATGTTCCAGTTCATAACACAAGTGTAGAAAGAAACAAGTGTGACAAATCTTTAAAAAGTCAGCAACTTCTCAGAGCCCTAGGAAGTTTCAGTTTTCACTGAACTCATAACAGTCAGGATATACTGGGGTGAGAAAAGCAGCACAGAAGAAAAGTCAGCATGATTTTGCTGAGTCAAGACACATTTAAAAAAAAATGTCTATTAAAGCTTATTTAATTAAGCTAAAGCTGACCTAGATGGCACTGCAGTGTTTTAAAGTTCCTGAAAAGAAGAATGTACATAAATCAAATATTAATTCCCAAGAAAAATATTTTCAAATGACTAGTTACAAATAGGAAAACTGATCCTTGTTAGCCTCAGTTTCACAGTGAAATGGGAATACCAGTAGAATCCTACAATATCTGCACTGTTTATAGCCAGGGCTGTTTGCAAAGGGTCGTATAGGAAACAAATTTCACTAGATGCAACAACAAAAAGAATCAGGGTAGTATTTTGCACATGGTATTCTGTGACTGCATTTGGTTTAACTTCTGGCAACGACTAGACAAAACATCAGGAAAAATTAGGTATTAGCAAGTGAATTTCTTGCAAAACAGTATATAGGTGGGGAAAAACAGTAACTGCAAGGATAAAATTGCAAGTTCCTAATTAGCTATTTCCACACAGAATGCAGTACAGGATTTCTTCTGCATAGGCATCTGTTGTCTATGAAAATAAAAAAAAAAAAAAAAAAAAAAAAAAAAAGTACATGAAACAGTAGAAACTATTAATAAAGGAAAAAAATAAAGGGAGAATGGTGCTATGACACCTTTAAATAAGGAATGCATCATACAGGTGACAAATACTTTATACAATTCTCATACTCCTACCAAACAAGTTCAAAAGCCAAGACAGCAGGAGACCCCTACCCCCAAGCACACAGAGTATAGCTATATTACCAAATGACACTAAGGTCAGAAATGTCAAATTTATGGAGAACAGGCCCCTCAATGGATAAACACAAACGATACTACAACCTTTGCTTGAGTTTTTTCTAAATCAGTAGTTCAGCAACCAACTAAAACGGGTCAGACACCCCACCCTGGAAACAACAGAGATTGCAGGTGCACCATTTTATTGGCCACAGCATGTCTGCCAGAGCCCTACATAAGGGTTTTCCTCCCAGTCAACTTAAAAAATATGTTTTCCTAAAGTTGTAATTTGGCTTTTCCTGCGATTTCTCACCTGAAACACTCCTAAGACTTCAAATATTTTGAATTTAGCTCTGTTTCTCACAGATTATTACAGTAGCTATTACAAGTTAGAGTAGCTATTTTCTGGTGTAGGGTTGAGAACAGAAGTCTTGTGGTTCATTATTCAGACCAGTTTAAAAAAACAAACCAAACCATCAAGTTCCTTGCTGTGGCATTTATTTCTATCATTTGAACATAGAAGTGGTTATTTGCAAGTATTGGTGATGAATACTCCACATTACTATGCAGCCTTATGCCTAATGTTAAATACAATACTAAGCAGTCACAATAACAAGTCCCTCTGGAACCACAAATAGAGGAACTACACATTGCAACTGTGCAAACTGTTTATGGGAATTGTAATGTCTAGTTCACATAAGTAGAAGCTCCCACTTTTAAACTTACCCACTCATGTCCCAGGGGGTGTTCTGGGGAAGGGGAAGAACACTTACTAGAAGAATACTCTCTCTACTATCTCAGAGAAAAGACTATTGGTATATAATAACATTCTGTTTGCTCTTAACAAGCGGTTAGCAGAACCTGTTCCCAACACAAATATTCTTACATTATGTGTGTCACTGCAAGAACTTCCAGTTGTTAAATTTATGCTTTATTAAAAATGAACATGACTTCAATACATTTCCACATTCATCCTTAAATTATAAAAAGCACAAGACTTTCAACTGAAGCAAAGTCATTAACTATTGAAAAAGAAAGCTATAAAAATAGCAGGCCATATCAGGTCACTTACTTGACGACTTTCCCATACTTTGAAAATATCTGAAATATAAAACAAAATAAAAAGATTTAACAATAGAAAATTGCATTTCATTAGTAATACATTTTTCAAGACAAGATATATATCAGTACTGTATTTACACTCAAAATTGTTGTCTACTAGTTTAATCTGAACACAGCAGCTCTTAAACTTACCCTGTACAGATCGTTGTTTGTTAAAGCAAAGGGTAAATTGGACACGTACACTGTGCTTTTGCTTGGTGCCAACCCACCACTCATTTTTTCTGATGAAAGAAGAAAGATAGAAGAGTTAAACTGCATTCAACAGAGAAATCAAATAAAAAACAGTTGCAAGACTTTTTGAAAGTTGTTTTCCAAACCTACCCCAGACAGTCATGATAAAGCTGCAGGAAAGCATAGCTTTAATTTCTCTTTTATCATTTTACATGAAATTAGCATTTGCCTTCATGTGCTACAGAAGACACATTCCTTCCTCCTCCCTGATCCAAAGCATATTTTTTCTGTATGTGAGTCAATTTGCAAATAATGAAAAACCAGACACATTAGTGTACTTAAAATAAACCTCTGCTGATCTGTGCAGTAAATAAAAGATTGGGTCCCAAGAGGAACAAGTTATGCCTGTTTATTGACCATTAGGGCCTATATGTGAAGTTACTGACCTTTGTTCAAGTACCTGCAGGATCTAATTATTTATACACATTTCAGTTCAGCAGCACTCAACATAAAATAAATCACAACTGGTTGAGGGGATGAAAAAAGGTTGCCTAAAGCAGAGTCCTAACTCCTGGGGGGGGAGTGAGATACTGCATTTACTTTACAATGTATCTAAGATGCTAAAGCAGCATGCATTTCTTCTTGTATCTATTGCTCAGGCTTCTACACTGCTCTGGAACTGCAAGTGTCCAGAGCTGATGACAGACAGCATCTCCCCTAGAGGGACTCCCCTCCCTTCTCCTGATTAAGCAGCTCTATACTGTCAAGAACTGAGGAAACCTCAAATCCATTTCAATTTCCAATCTCTTTAAAGCTCTTCAAACTAAGTATGGCTGGAAACAACAAATCCATTCAAATGCACTCATAACTGCATACAAATCATTGAATACTAGGTGAAAAGTAACTAAATTGAAAAAGAATAGCCTAATGTTTTTCCGCCTGTTTGGACATTTCCCCACATTTTAAGTGGTGCTAAAGTCTGTGCACTTCTGCCCTTTGATCCATTCTGTAGCCATAGATCAGCTGAAGAACTAAGCAAGTAAAATTTAAGACCAGAGTAAAGCACAGCTCTTAGCAGAGAGCACATCAAAAAGCACAGCAAAACCATTCCCTACACAGTCCAATTACTACCTCCCTATCCAGTTTCCTGCAGCCTCTTTACTGCTTTTTGGCACCTATAGCTGATTCCTAACTGAGAATCAAGCCATTTCTTCAGCAAGATCAACTCACTTTCAAAACACAGACAAAAGCTGATGAAAGGATAAAAGAAACTGAAGTATTAAAAATCAAGATCCATTGTAGTACACAGGTTTAGGGGACTTGTAGAGTAGTGAGTCTGAGTAGACTGCTTGGCCAAGTGCCAACAAAGTAACTAATATCACACTCTAATCTGGCTGTGGTTATTTTCTGGCATTTCATGATTCAGTCATCTGAAGATCTGATATTCCCAGGAGGCATTGATTATCCAAGTGTTTTGCTTCTCTTTCCTGACATGCTTACTGTATCACAATGCATTTGAGTGGCAGTTTCCAAGTGATTGAATTTTGAGGTTTTTCATTTTCAGAGACTGGTTTTTGGCACAAGCAGAAACAACAACAAAAAGGTTAAGCAAATGAAACCAGAATAAATTTGCAATAAAGGCCGCACGTTGCATCTGGTGTTACGCACACTGGATTCATTATCTCAAATTCCTTCTTCCTTGGCATTAGTATCCTTGACAAGCCCAACCAGACTGACTTGGCAACAAGCCACACAAATAGATGGCCCCAAGTGCAGTTATCCAGATGTACAGTGGATACAAAAGATTCAGTACGAGCCACCTCAGTGCTGCATTATGGCATGCTGCCAATGCTAATACATTGCAACAGTAGAGAAGAAAACAGCAGAGGTGAACCTCACATGGCTGTAGATAGCAATTTAACTCTGCTTAAAAGACAAAAGAAGCTCAAGCACTTTGCAACAGGTGGCCCCATATCGATGAGCAAATTCCAGTGAGGATTGCACGACTGGAGAGCAGTCAGCTCTCGTATTCCATGCCACCACAGTGGAAATCTCTGGAGAGAAGGTGGTACGTTGTGTCAAGGTTACTACAGGCTTAACAGCTCAGTCAATAGGAAATTATTAATGACTGCAAGCCACAGAACTGCCATTTTCCACTGCACACTACTTTTTCCAGAAGCAAGCTGAAAGAGTTGCACCCTGGAGTGTTGGCTGCCACACAGCTGAGGTTGAGCTGCTTCTAGTTCCTTGGACAAACTGAAGTGAAACAGTCTTGCTGCTCTGACTGCCCAAATATTCTCAGTAATTTATATCATTTAGGACTATCATGCCAAAATTTCTTACTTTTAATATCTGATATGCCAGACAGGCACAATTTTAATAAAAGAGGAAGTACAGTAACTATAAGGCTATTGCTGTGCTCCTATTCAAGATGGCAGAGGTTCAAATTTACCACTCCAGGAAGAAGTGTTTCCCCAGATCTGCAGGAAGACATCCTTTTTCTAAGTACTAAGGGGTCAGTGGGATGTTATAAAGATATTTATAAATATCTTATTTAAGCCAGCAGATACACTGACAAGTTTGCATGATTTGGGCCATGCACCTATCTACTTAAAAGCCCCGTTGTCCTCACTAAGTCTTCTGCAGAACATTAAAAAATAATATTCTACCAAAAGCAGTCTTTCAACAATTTTGAGCGTGTTAAAAATGCGGATTTCTGGTTATCTGTTGTGAAGACAGTGGTATAAATGCAGTTTTAGATCCAGCTGCTAGCACAATTTTTCCTACCCTCATCAAACCTCTCAAAACCATCTGAGCTTTCTGCTTGCTGCTGGGGACTCACTTGAGGGTCATGTACAGCCTGGCTTCTATATCCTGCTGGTTCTTGTTTTATACTGAATGTATGGAGCTTCCCTGATCTTCAGAGTATTACCTGGCTGCTTATATTTTAAAGCATCATCTGGAAGCCAGCACATTATCTCCATGGGGTTGAGCACAACTCCCATTAATGTAATAGCCTCCCTGTAATATGAATACCTTCTTCATTTATCATTTTCACATCTTAACTTTCAGGATGGAGTGGTCTTGTCATTCCTATGACTTCTTGAATTCAATCTTTTTGTCTTTTCCAACAACTCAAACTAAAATAAGACATTTTTTAACAAGAGCCATCTGTCAGCAATGACTGTCTCCTGCAAAATGTACATGACTATATTTTGCTTGAACCCAGCATGTTTAATGCAGCATCTGTCGCTCATGTTAAGAGCACCACAAGAGAAGACAATAATTAATTTCAGTAATTGTCTTTTCTACTCTGTCCCAAAACACATAAGGACACCACCAAAATAGTTCAGATGCCTCTGAATCATTAGATGGAGTCTGAATTCATGATATTTTCATGACTTAATAGCAATATTTCAACTTCAGCACAAACTTGTGTGTGTGTTTGTTTTTAAGTACACAGCAACAAGGTCAGATTTGTGATTTAGTCAGCTAAAGTATGTATAAATGATTTGTGGACAAGTTACTCAAGACGCTCACCCAGGCCTACTCATCTGAGTTGTTCTATCTTGAACCTTAAAACGCTGTATTTTATTTTTGATTTACCAGTATCAACAGTGTTTAGACTCAAATCAACAAACCATTAGTTGTGGCAGGAGCTTGGCTCAAGCTTACAAGCAAAAGTCTGTGGTAAAGGGCGAAACTGAACCCCTGTTCTCCTCAGTCCCAGAAAAAGGTATTAACCACTTGCTACAATTATATCCTGCCCAAGGGACATGTAATAAGCAGTCAGAGCACAATCCGTTTACCTTTACTTAGTCACTTAAATAGTACAAGGCAAATACTAAACAGGATGGGAGTTTCGTAAATAAGGTTGACACTACTAGCAGAAAGTGTACAAGAGTCATCCAATCTGCTCAAGACAAAGACATACAAGAAAAGGATCCATGGTTTTAACCAAACTACTTTTGTGTGCTAATCCAACCACAAAAACTTGGGACCATCAAACTGGGCAACCAGACCACCAGCAGAGACTATGGTAAGAGCTTTAACAACAGTCTCTTTTGAAAAGGATTTTCAGCACAGTCAACATGCTAAGAGTTTCTTGGTTCAATTCCATCTAGTCTCAACCAGCACTTCACCCAGGAGCGGCTCATCCAGGTAAGGCCTTTAGGGACAGCCTTCCTCCTAAAAATGCCAGTCGCTTCCAGTCAGAGCTCAGTAGATGGAAACCAGGATTAAGGCAGAAGAACTAGACTACTCTGAATCCACCCCCTCCCCGACCCCCCGAAGTTGCAATGAAGCCTTTAGCAGTAGGTAACACCGCCCTGTCGCTCCTCTACCGCGGCGCGGCCCCAACCAGCGGCAGATACCGCGCTGCCCGGCTGCCGCGCGATTCCAAACAGCAGCTTCCCCGCCACAAGCCCCTCCCTACAGCCCCACAAGTCAGAAACGGGGCGAGCAGCCTCCCCGGCTAGAAACAACCGCTTCGGCCGCCACCGGACCACGGCGGGGCGGGGCGGGGCGGGGCTGGGGCTGACCCTCGCACCTGCTCCCACACCTATTGCCCTCAAGGGGAGGCAGCCCCCGGCCCCGCCGCGGCCTACCCGTCGCAGAGGGGCTCAGCCCGCGCGGGCGCCCATGGCGCGGTGACACCGGAAGACGCGCAGGCCCCAGCGAGACGGGACACACCCTGCCTCGCTTCTTTCTTTCGTTCCTTCCTCCTCACGGCGCCACTGCTCCGGCCGCCTGCCCGACACCGCGGCGCCCTTCCGCTGACGCGCGGCAACCGGCGCCGTTCCTAACCAATAGGCGGTGGCGATGGTGGAAAAAAAGGCGGTGTTTCCGGAGGCGTCAGGGAAGCGCCGGAAGTGGCGGGAGGAGGTACGGCGCTCGTAGGGGAGCTGCTGCTGCCGCCGCCGCGCTACGGGAGCCAGAGGGGGAGGTGAGTGAGCAGTGGTCCCTATCTGGAGGTGCGGTCGGTGGTCTGGTTGTCTGGCGGAGCCGGTTGTCTAGCTTCCATCCTCCGCCGAGGAGCTGCCCCTTTGGCCTGCGGGCTGCGGCGGCGCTTTGCTGTTTGGCGCTGCAGGGTGCGGGAGGGGCCTTCCCTTATCTCCTGGCCGCCCCCTGCGGCGCCTGGACGCTGTGAGCGCGTGGTCGGGTCGCTGCTGAAGCCTCTGCGAAGCTCGTCCTGGGACAGGGACCGCCGGGGGGCTTCAGCAGCTGGGCTTCCTCTTCCTGAGCCTGCGGGGAGCCTGGGTCCTGGGGAGGGATCCTTTGTTTTCCTGGTTTTCTGTGGGGGCAATAGAAATGTCGGGACAGGAGGGGTAGGAAGCGTCACCTCCTTTGGGCAGGTGGCTGCCGTCTCAGCACTGAAGACTACTTTTGTAAACTTTATCTTTTAGCCTTTTTAAAACCCACGTGTGATGGAAGATTTAGGTTTTTACATTGATTTGTGGTTTTATTTCGAGGGCAGGGATGCTACTACTTGTGTATAACTCTTGAGAGTTAATGTAAACTTTATTAATTAGTCATGAATGTTTGGAGGATCTGTAAATTCCATTACAAATCCCATTGCAAATCCTTTCAAGGAGCTGTCTTGTGGGTGTGGTGGTGCATCATCAGTATCCTTATGTTTCTGGAGGGAGAAATAAGACATGAGTATGTCACTTTGCTGATTTCCTTAGAAGTACTGGGATAAATCCTTATGCTTAACAGGAATGTGTTATATCATATATTTAAAATTTTCATTAATATTTAAAGATTAAGCCTGCTTTCCACTTTTTTGGGTGGGGTTTTTTTTTGTTCTCCTCACTTCTGTTCCTTAAGTAGACACTTTACCATGCATTATTATTTTCATGGATAGTCCTGTAATAATTCTGAGGTATAATAATTCTTATATACTATCTGAGGTGCCTGGGAACAAAGACTCTGTCAGAAATACATGAAAAGATGTGGAAACTCACAGAATCTATGCAAGCACTGAGTAGACTTTGATACAGTGGTTTGCCCTAGTGAAATATTCGGAGTTGGTTGGTACTTCCAAGTGTAAAGGGTGAAAGCATTGCAGCTTGAACTAGTAATGACAACAGTATGGTGAGCTGATGTGTTTTGTTGTCAAAATGTTTGTGCTGCAAGACAGGAAGTCGCACTGGAGGTGCTGATCCATAGTTGTTTTAATTGACATTGCTGTGTAGCAGCCCCACTGCAGCCTTGTAGAACATTCTCTTCATAGCATTGATGCTGCTGAGGGACAGGTCATTGGTAGCAGCAGGTGTTCAGGCAAAGATAGCGTGAATGCATCAGTCATTGTATTAATATAATTTTTTTATTGCTTTAAGTCAAAATTATTGTGAGCAGGTCAGGAGAGATTGGAAGAAAGCCTTTTTCTTCAGGGTATTTGGTATCTAAATTGAACGTGCCTTGGCTCATTGCAGTCATGCTTCTAATTGCTTTGGAAAATCTTGTCGCCTAATATTTGTATTGGGAAGTGATGCATTCTCTTTGTATCCCTGTTTTTCCTCAATGCTTTCCTCACAATATTTTATGTACTGCTGTAATGGATTTTTCCTTCTGCTCTTACACTTCTGCTTTTTCATTCTTGCCAGTAGAGGACTGGTGTCCTTGGTGTCTATTCAATGTTTTCTGCCTGTCCCAAGTGTGGGGAGAGGAGAAGAGGAGAAAGTTAACTTTTCCATGCTCCCCACCCCCCACTCAGTTTACTTTGTCTTGTCTTCTATCTAGGTAAGAGATACTGGAATATCTTTTGAGCACTACAAAATACAGATTCTGGGTTTTGGATGAAAAAGTGGCGTTTTCTATCTGTCTTTGTTATCAAAGCAGCAATGGTTGCCAAATCAGGACACTTCTAATAAGTTAAAATTATCTAAGCATCTCTTCTAGGTCTGTCTTGTACAAAAGCATCTAATTTTTTTTTTTTGAGAGCTTTCCAAAGCAGAGGAGAGACAGAACTGGCCCACTTTTGTCTGTCTGATGTTTGTCAAAGTAACAGTATAAACCCAGATATATCCCAATAGCGTCAGAGACGCTGCAGCTGCCTGCCTTTGCATTTACAGCACAGCATTACTTTTATGCTTCACTCTCATATGGCAAGATGTAGCCATCTGGATTAGAAAGCTGGGTGCTTTTGAAACAAAAATGTAGATTCTGCAGAAAGTTGATAGCACATTCTGGAAAATTATGAATTTGGGATAAGTAGCTATTTCTAGCCATGATGAAAATTGATGACTCAAGTAAGTATAAACAAACAAGAAGAGTGTATGAAATATTTCAGAATACTGGAGTGCTTTTGCAAACACGTAAGGGCTTTTTAGCACATTATTTAGAGGGGGGGGGGGGGGATAAAAACCTAAGGATTGATTGATAAAGAAAAACCCAGTGGTGGAAAAAAAAAAAAATCTAAAGTTTTAAGTGAGCCATGTAATATGCTTCATGAAGAAACCCTTTTTGTGATCCATCAGTTCAACTAGCATAGAACAAGATAGAGCTGTGATCATTGGAGCAAGGCCATTCATGGCAACTGGCTACAGTGGAGCAGCTCGTGCTCTCTTAATAGAAAAGCTTCTGCATATGCTGGCGTGTCTTTATGTGAGAAAATAAAGACCTTGCTCTAGGGGAAAACAGTTGCCCCGATCAGAAACTGGAAGAGATTGTTTAATACAGCAAGTGATTCTGTGTCATGACATAAAGAAGTATTAAGTACTTTGACTATATATGCTAAAATAGTCAATATGAGTGACAGGGGTGTTAGGTGTGAAACAAAAATACCTTGGTTGTTCTAAAACAAAGATTAAAAAAACCAAAACAACTTAGTGAAAGAACAGATGTATACATTGTAGTAAACTTGAGGATTGATCTCCTGAATGCTTGTTAATGGAATCTTCTCATCTTGATCCTAAGATTTTAGTCTCTTCATGGCTTTTATTAAAGCTGTGTTAGGTCATGTCACTTAAGAAACGGTTTGGTTTTTTTTTCCCCAGTACTTGATGCTTGATTCTCTCTGATTAATTTTCTTAATTTAATTCCTTGAAATGCAAAATAGGTTCTCACTTCAGAGATTTTTTTCCCACCTCCATACTTATTTTTCTGATATAATTGTGCATTTTTTCTTCATTCTGACTTTTGTGATAGTACATCTCTACCTTTTTTCCAGCTTGTGTTTTAGTTTTGTCAAAATACTCATGATAGTTCTTCCTAGTTTCAGTGACGTTATCAACAGTAATAAAAATGGGAGTGTTTTTATCAGCTTTGCTGCCCGATGATATAACAGAGTATGTATGTGGATGTTGATGTGTGGTGGTACAGACCACCTGGGCCACACTGCAGTGTCAGGACCAGCCAAGGTTGTGTTTCTGTCTTGACTCCAAGTGCAGTGAGTTGGGATGATTGGTCACTCCCTAACCACACCTGAAACTCCTGTTGCCTGGGCAACTCCTGCTGCCTGGTTCATAGCTCACTCTGGAAGGAGCCAGAATTACCTGACAAGAATATGACCAAATGAAAAAAAAACTACTGACCAAAGTCAGTCATCTTGAAATCCTATAAATGTCCATCCTGAGACCCTTAGAACGCTCTAGGATTGCAGCAGGCTGTGACTCCCTATCTTCCCCTTGAGCTGGGATGCCTCTCGGGGTAGGTGTCACAAGGATTTGAAAGAATAGATTTTGTGATGATTTCCAGGATCATGTGCTGAGAGGTGCTGATGAAAGAGAATAGCAAGTAATTCACTACAGTTGGGTGTTTTTTTGAGGTTTCAAAGATCATTTGGTGCCAATAATATATTACAGTTTGCAAGGAAAGAACAGGTTAACTTCTATGTTTTGTGTGTATGTGTTAACCTCTATACCTGTGTGTGTATACGTGCCTGTGTGATTTGATTTAGGAAGCTTTGTTGTAAGTCTTGGGTGAACCTTGCCATTTTTGAATCTTTCATTAAGCTACTGTGTTGAGAATAGTAAATTTTATTAAGCTACTCTGATGATTGGATGATAATTAAGTATTGTTAAAAATCACCTCAAATCTTGTGATATACCCTAACAGTGTTAGTGAATCTTAAATTGCTGCTACCTCAAAGTTGTGTAAAATCTGTAATCACTCATTTGCAACAAATAGATGAAGGGAGCAGGACACTAAAACACTCACTTGTGACACTGCCTGCTGCAAGTGATGTGTATTGGGATTTTGGAGGTGGCCTGATTGACAGAGCAGCATGATGTATAAGCTTGCACTTAGCTTCAGTGGCACTTAACCTGAAATGTGTTACTTTTTGAACATTGTGTTAACAATTTTGGTAACTGCTGGAGGCAGTAGGGTGTGGGCACTACTGTTTTTTGTCAAAAGGCAAAAACCCCGTCTGAAAACCTTACTGGACTGCAGCTTCTAATACTTGCTGTTGGTCTAAAAATGGAGTGAGGCTCACCATCAGGTGCCAAAGTCTATGTGTGTGGGAGAGTTGAGTGAGTTGTGGACAGCAGGGGTGGAAGCAGGTGCCAGCAGGAGGCTTAGGTGCTTTCTGGTGAGTATGGACAGAAGGAATGGTCGTGAGTGCTCTCTGGTGGGTATAGACAGAAGCAATAGTCCATCCTGAGGCAAGGTCTGTGCATGAGGTACCAGCCCCAAGGTATTTTGAGATAGTGCATGACATTGTTCTAGTGTAAAGATTTTGACTTGCCTCAGCTAATTCTGTCCCTCCTGGTACATGTAAATCATGGGTATAGAATCATAGAATTGTCAGGGTTGGAAGGGACCTTAAAGATCATCTAGTTCCAACCCCCCTGCCAATGGCAGGGACACCTCCCACTAGGTTGCTCAGAGCCCCATCTCAGCCTGGTCTTAAAAATCTTCACCACCTCTCTGGGCAACCTGATCCAGTGTCTCACCACCCTCATGGTGAAGAAATTCTTCCTAATGTCTGATCTGAATTGACCTATCTCTAGTTTTAATCCTGTCCCTCTAGAATATCCAGTTACTGTTTTAGGAACAAAGGAAAGAGGACTGTGGGGACAGTGTAAGAGCAGGTAGAGCACCCTTGTGGTGATGTGGGAAGGAGAGGGCACAAGGACAATTAAGAAGAATTTATGTATGTGTAGTTCCTGGTATGAATTTTAAGGATTCAGAAAAAGTCTCTGAAGTAGAGAATGAAGGAAAGTTGAGGCAGTTACTGTGAAAATGCCAGGAAGGTGCTTCAGATGGTTATGCCTGACCAACAAATACAGCAATATGAGCAATGCTTTCAGAATTAGTAACTGTTACATGAAGCACACTGGTGAGGGCATGGAGAGAGTAGACCCTCTAGCTCTTAGCCTTACCCAAACCAGGACCAACTAAACTCCATTGGTATAGTCAGCTTTTTGATTTATAATCCATGGCTACATCAGATTACCCCTGTGTTTTGTTTATGTAGTCTATTTAGGGTTAAATCTGTTAGAAAATAGAGCGAAGTTTGAAGAAGATAGTCTGGTTCCTTTGTACCCATGGTAGGATCAAAATCTCTCTATTTAAAGACATATTGCAGTTGATGAAAGATCTGCTTCATCAGGATCTGCTATCTATTACCAAAGGAAAAGCATTTGTTAATCAAACTTTTTATGCAACTGAATCTTACTTTTCTACCTAATGATATTGAATGACAGATCAATATAAATTGACTGTATATTTTTGAGTGTTTTTAAGTAAGCAGTTAAATTAGTTTCCCATAGTTCTTGCCAACAAATGAAAGAAACTGAAACTTAAGGTAGTGAGTAAAAGCTGATAACAGGGAAAGAAAACTCTGGAATTTATAGGAAAGTGTTTTTTTTCCTCTAATAATTTGTTTCAAAGTGTTTTGATGTTGTGAATTCATCTGAGTAGTTCATATTCTTTCTTAATTGAGTGTAGTGAATTAGTCTAATTCAGACAGATCATGGGGAACAGACATCTGAAAGATTTAGATTTTAGATGTCTGGTTTACTGAAGAAAGCAAAAACTGCATGTAAATGTTTTCTAACTTCAATTTCACTTTTGTTAGGTAATTGAATGGGTCTTCAGAGGCAGTGTTGCTAAAACTGGCAGAAAAGTAAGTATACTTAAGTGTTTGCTGGTTTTCCACAAAAATATCTGACAGTGCTACCTCTGTTTACAACTAATAGACCCTTTTGTCATATTGATTCTTAGTATCTGTAATAATTAATATTTTTATATAGCCTCATAAGTCTATTTCCAGTTGTGTTGTTCTATTTTGTGAAAGTAGGTAAATATTTCTCCTTCTGAATATGTCCTGCTGTTTCTTTTTCATATTATTTTTGCTAGCTAGAACTACCATTGTGAAGAGAAACTTTGAAAGATAGAATTCTAGCAACTTCCTACCTGTTTTCAACAATAGATAGTATATAATTTGTCACCTCTATAATCAGAAAGGTTTCAGCTCCTCAAGTTTGTGTTGTCTAACATAGCATGAGTAGAGTCTCTTATGGTGATGGTTTATTTCCACCATTAGTTAGTTACTAATTTTGATGTTTGAGAGTCACCTTTCTCTGGAAAGAGGAATTTTTGTGTTCTGGTGGCTCCTAACTCAAATCAGGAAAAATCTGTATGTGAAGAATGCATTTCATTCATGTATTCCAAGTATGGAGATTTGTACTAACTGAATGATGTGTTGTGTTTTAACCTCTTTCCAGATGGTTGAGATGATGAAATAATTCAATCACAGTTATTATCTTAAATAAAAAAGTGGAAATTATTCCATTTAATAAATAGGAGTTGAACTATTTTTAAAAGAAGTCCTCTATTTTTAGCAGAGCAATATCAGAATTGCTATAAGGTATGTGTGTATGAATTTGCAAATACCAGCTGTACATATAATATGCATATACTTCAATAGAGCTGTTCATCGTATCTGTACGTTCTGTAATTATACTGATTATATGGCACTAATTTCCAGTTATTCTTGCATGTACTCAGAGTTATTTTTGCTTAAAGTTCATTAATTTTCTATAACTAGGTAGACTTACTTTTAAAAGGTCTAATTAAAAAAAAAATAAGTGTGTGTACAGGGCTTGTGCATAATATATTAAATCGGGATAAGTCTGGGAATCTTTGTATCTATGCTCACTGTCCTCTTCTCTAATTTTCATAATGAGTCTGGTTTTGGCTAACTGGATTTTTATTGTCTTTAGTGGCGTATCGAAGAGATGAAATGTGGTCTGAAGGGCGATATGACTATGAAAGAGTTCCCAGAGAACGTATCCCTCCAAGGATTCATCCCGATGTAAGTGTATAGTATGTTTTTATAGCATTATACCATTATGCTATACCTTTCTACCATGACTTGTACCATAAGGACTGGATTTGTGCACATATTTAAGGTCCTAGTATACCCCATTTTGTCTCATTAAGACAAAAATCTAGAAAAACGCATCTGCACAGAGGTACTAGGATGCCTGCAAAATTAAAACTTCTTTTTTTTTTCTCTGAATCTATTGGAAGTGTTTTAGAAATCTTGTATTTTTGATAAAGATAACTTTATTTTGGAGTGTAATTCTTTGAGTTATTTAATAAGGGATTTTTAATAACTTCTGGAGAACCAGAGGGTCTACTATGTTAAATATTTCCCTAGACTTACTTTCAAAGATGTATTAACTTTTTTAAAAGTATTTGAGGTGGTGAAATGACTACCATCAGCATTGTACTTGATACTGATGTTTAAAATATAGCAAGAAAAGTTTATAGCAAATGTTCAAAATACATATTTGCTAAAGAAACTGTGATTTAGGGCCTTTTAAGGGAAATGCTTATCAAAAAGTGTTGATAAACATCTACTTAGTAGGCAGAGAGACTTTACTGTATGCTGCGCTTGTAAATGCAGAAGCTATACTTACTTTGCTGTACAATAACTTTAGAACACTTTTAGAAAATCTCTGCTAAAGAGTTGGGTAATCTTTTTTTTTTTTTTTTTTTTTTTTTTTTTTTTTTTTTGATAGTTCTGGTTGTGTGCTGTGCAACGTATGCTTGGCAAAACAAAATTTCGGATACCTGTGCCTGTTAACCTGTCTTTCAATTCTTTTAAATGCTGGAATGATAGCACAGCTGATGTAGCATAGTTTCTGGGTTCCCTCTACCATATTTTCAGCTTGTGATTTTTGGAAGTGTTACCAACACTGGTACTAGTTACATAGTCTTATCTCTTGAGTAGTGTATTAGTGTTTGGCTGCTCTGTGACATTTTTAACTTTCTTTGCTGAAAATGCAGAAATTTTCTTGTTGCCTGTAAACTGGAAATCAGATATGTTTGCACAGGGTATTTAGTCAGCTGCTTCTCCAAAATATTTATCAGCAATAGGACATGAGGAAAGGCAGAATGTGTTTTCACACATTTTTTTTATCAACATTTTAATTGACTAACACACTACTAATTTAATTTAACCATTGCAATAATGACATTCTTAAATTCTTTTAAGTCTTTCAAGCTGTCCAGGGAGTAAGGCATGGCATATGCATTATGAAAACTTAATTTACAATTTAAAACTTGAAAGATGTGATGCATTCATTTTGATCTAAGAATTAACTAGATAGTTCAATGCTGTCTTTCTATTACATGTGTTTGGAACTGGGGATGAAGGGACTAGCAGCATATACTTATCACAGTCAGTGCTATCCATATGCACCAAAACAACACCCCTAGTAGTTGGGCAAATGAAGATCTGGTGTGTCTCTGCCTTACCGAAAGGTGGCTATGAATCTCCTCCTCATATAGCTCTGCTGATTCAAGATAGTTGGCAGGTAGTTTCTGCCCTTGTAAGCCTGTGCCATCGTATCCATGTTTACATATTGAGGTCTGATTTAATTTTGATGAGACAAAGTGGAGTTTATTCAGTTGATGAATGTACTTAGCATTTGCTGACAGATTAATATGTTGGAATTGAGACATGCCAATGATGTGAATGAAGTATCTCTTGTTTGAGAGAGCAAGAGACTTGTCCTGTTCTAAACTAGGTGCTAATTATATAGAAAGTATAGATTGAAATAGAAACACATGCTTTCAGATCCTGGTACGCAACATGAAGTTACAAGCACTTGGCACAATTACCTGTAAGTGGGTACACCTTGAGCTTTCATGCCACTATCCTCTGTGTGTCAGTATAGTTATGCTGTGTGGACTTCTGGGTGTTGTTCAAGCATGGAGCAATTTTATTTTAGTTTCAGAGCACATCTTCTTTGTAAGACACCAAATTAAAAACAAACAAAAACCAACAAAACCCAGAACAAAAAAAAAAATCCACAGATGTGCAGGATGATCAGTGAGGTAAGGCTAGACCAAGCACTGTGGCTGTGTCTGATGGTGTGTGTAGTCTCTACATTGCATCAGTATGGCTGTAGGCTGGTTTTGGATTGCACTCTAGTGAATTTGTTGTGTGGTCTCTGAAATCAGAACTAATTTGTGTTTTGCATGACAATGTTTAGCGGTTTGTGAATTTAATGTATTTTTCTACAGAAACTGTTGGTGCATTAGTTTCTCTACTACTACTGTTAAAAAACCTAGTTTGAGTATCTTTTCCCTCCTCCAAATTGCACATGCTAAGTCAAGTCTCTACATTTATAGCTTGTGTTTAAGGCCCATAGAAAAAATATCTTGCTAAAGGAAGACAACTTAAAAGTACAAGACATTAATGTTTTTGTTTTTATTTGCAGTTGGCTTATATAATACTTGGTTCTAGAAAATTGAATTTGTATCTTTTGCAACTGTGCAATTTGCACTTAATAATGAAAAGATTTTTTTTTTATCTGGTAAATGGCTTATGGCGCTTTAGTTGAAGGAAATAAAATAAATTTATTTTGCATTCTAGCAAAAAGCTATTTGAAACTTGTGTTAAAAGAAAAACTGAGAGTGTTAAAACGGACTCTGTCACTTGAATCCTCCAATCTCCTACTGCGTTGTATTGAGAAGGTGCTTATCTATTTGGATAGGACTGTTTTTATTATAGTCTTCACGGTGTGGAGGATGTTATTAATGTTAAGAAAAGTGATAGTATTTTCAAATAGGCTCTTTGCAGGCATTACAAGTGTAACTGTCTTTATTGCATTCCTAAGTTAAAGTGTCTGAGAAATACATGTAGCTAATGCTTAAATAAAGTGACCAATGCATATAAAGCAGTTAATGCTACCATTTTAAAATTTGAAATGTAGACAGTGCTGAAGATTTTTCCCTCTATAATTAAACTTGTAATGCCTAAGGTTTGCATCTGAATGGTGTCCAATTAGGTTTAGTAAGTTATTCCACCATTAGCTGGTATGATATTTAATGTTTGTTGTTCCCCTTTGCTATTTCAGCTTTGAGATTATTATAGTCACAGAATTTGAGATTACTATCGTCCCATGTTTAGAGAGATCTTGTTGGTTTTACTTCTGAGTATTCATTACAGATTTCCAACTCTTAAAAGCAATATGATTTTATTTTGTGGTTTAGGATGATTATCATAGAGTAGTAAATGTTGTGCCCAAGAAACCACCACTGCTTGAAAGACCTGGGGATGGGAATTACAGTCGGTATGATGATTACAGTCATGCTGAGTACAGAGACTATGAAGAGGGTCGCAGCTTTGCCCATGACCGAAGAAGTGGCCCACCACACCGAGGTGTACGTAAGGTGATTCTTCTCACACGTTTATGATGTTTATCTTCTCACTTGAATAGTGAACAATAAGAATATTATTTCAGACACTGCATTGATGTTATAGCTGTTCTCAAACTGAAATAGAATTAATTAAAAAAAAAAAAATCCTGATTTTGATACTTGGTAGGTTTGTGGGTTTGTTTTTTTTTTTTTGCAACTACTGTGTTTCTAAGACTCTTGGGATCAGCACCTGACTGCTGATTCTTATGGTTCCTCGCTCTCTATTGACTAAGAGCCCATGTCCAGCACTGTGGAAAGCTCAGTCTGAACTGCAAAAACAAATGTGGCCAGGAGTCCTCTCTGTAATGAAGTGCAAAGTTATCTGAATGAATAGAAGAACAATTGCAAAATCTTTTTATTTAACAAGTCCTTGTACATGCAGCTCGTTGAACCCGTTGTCTCCCTGTCCTTCTAATTTGTACAGTTCCTCTTGTGTTTAAATTGTCATAACATTGAATGCATTTTTTTTCCCCAAGAGCTACACTTAAGTACAAAAATCTGTAGTCCCCTTGAAAGACCATTACTGTTGCCTTGTCCAGCTCAGATGTTTGAAATTCTGTAATATCAAACTACTGATGATATTTTAATGAGGATTTTTTTAAGTCAGAGCCTATATATATAGTTTGGAATTTTTTGTACCTTTTTGGTGTTCTACAGTGTTGTAAAGTTGCTCTCTTTAGTACTGAAAATAAGAGGAATGGTGTTGAGTGAATAAACTAAGGGAAACCTTGCTGTAAATGATTAATACTTACTTTTACTTATGAAATGCTTTGGTTTTGCAGTAAGTACCATTTGTCAATCAAGTGTACCTGACTTCTGATATTGAGACACACATCACACAATTGTTTTCATGTATCTTTTGTAGGATGAATCAGGATACAGATGGCCAAGGGATGATCATCCTATAAGCCGGCAGCCTGAGTACAGGTATTTTATAAGGCTTTACAGAAGTGCTGTGCATAGACAGGGGCTATTTAGGGCATTTTTCTCTGTTATCAAAGCAGTCTGTAGAGCAGAGCAATGGCAGGAATGTGGAAAAAGACATGTATTGAAGTAAAGGACAATAGTGGTAAAGTGGTTTCTAGTTGTAATGTTTGAAATGCAAATTAAATAAATGGTGTGACATAAATATCTATCTTGGTATTTGTTTAGTGAGGGTAGGGGGCACAACGATAGCATCTTCAGGATGCTAGCCTGAGACTCGAAGTAATTTAGTGCATCTTCCTTATCAATCACACTTTTTACATGACTTCATAAAAGTCTTTGGTGGAATACTTGCTTTGGTGACTGCAGTACCTTGGGGCCACAATATAGTGGATAGATAGCTGCACCTGCTGGACTGATGAATAGATATTTCCATCGTACATTATATAAACTTCTGTGAGCACTTCTTACTCTGTATCTCAGTCTCTCATCTATGAAATATGAGGAGTAGTGATAAACAGTAGGGCTGTAACATACATATGCCTGCAGTGATGTTGGATATGGGATTATTTGACATGATAAAGTGCACAGGACAGTGTTACACTTAAAATTACTGGACATGGATGACACCCACCTAAAATATTCAGACAATAATTGTTTGTTTAACTGGAATGTTAACAGTCTAAGGATGTAATCTCATGGCTGTTCTTCTGTATGCTACGTCCTGTGTCACATTCTCAAGGTGTCTGCTATTATACCAGGTCTGTATTTAGAAATACTTCATGGTCTTATTCATAAAGATCTCATTCTACATAGAATAGCTCCTTGTTACTGCTATCTGTGTACCATAGAAAGAATAACAAAAGTAAACCAAGTTAACTGTAGACACCTGATCAGTTAGAAAAACTGCTGTTAAACCTGCACTAACTTTAATAAAATAAAAAAAAAAAAAAAGAGGCAGCTTGGGAGAAGCACAGAGCAAACCTGATAAGCTTGATCAAAGTCTCGGTCTTGAGACCTTGCAAAGTCAGCCTGAAGCTGTTAGTAGCAATGGCCATACAGGGCTACACAGTTGCAAGAGGTATTTATTCCTTTCAGTGTGATGACACAGACATAGAATAACTAAGTTATTATATAACTACCATTAAAAAAAGTTCTTCATATGTCATAAGATTGTAAGGGTCTGTGTGCACTAAACTTCTCTCAAAATTGCATTCTGGGGCCTAAAAGCAATGGTAAAAGGTTTTGAAAAGTAGTGGTTTTTTTTATAGAAACTTGTGTAAAAATTATTCTTTTCCTCCTAGATAAGAAGAATGAGTTTAAAGTTTGGGGTAGGGGGAGAAAGACTGAGAAGAATGAATTAGTGCTAGGCAGCTTATAGAGAACAAGAGTGGCACCCAGTGGTCAAAAAATTGTCTTAAATGATTTCCTCCTTTAGAATGTGAGGATAAAATGCCAGCTTGTTTTCATTGAAGACTTGAAAAATACATTGTATGATAGCCTCATGCAAGTCTTTTTATTCTATGTATCAGAATATGTAAGTGTTACACAGCTGCAGTAACACCATGGAAGAATGTCTTAAAGATACTTGGTTTGGTTGAAGTGTATGGAAGTGTATTTGCAGCTGGATAAATCAGTAGGGCTTCATTATATAAATAAGCATTAGCACTTCAGTAGTCTGATTGTGCTGAAGAGCACAGGAATAACCTTGGACATAAAATCCTGTGATCAGACTGCTAAACACTTGGAGTATTACATGCTTTGTAAGGTAAACAAGATTTTTTTGCATATTGCTCCATCTTGAGCTATGTAGTGGGTCTCAACAGAGGAGATTGGAGTACAGTACTTGGTACTTTATTGACATAGTTTTCTTGTGTATTTTTAAAAACTCATTCAGCAGCTAAAAATGTGCTGTAATAAGTTGTTTATCTTATGTTTTGCACTTCCTCTTAAGCATTAATTATTTGCATCTTTGTCCTTTGATTTTTTGGCAGCTTAGCTATTAAAAAGTAGTTTTTTGATCTCTTACTCTTTTCTGTTTTTGTTCCCCCCATCTTTCTTTAGAATGCTGTAAAACATGACTCAAGATTCTCCTGAAGTAAAGAGGCTGCTTTTCTGAAATATCAAAACTCCTTAAATGATGCAGAGGTTGGGGGGGGTGACAGTTTCCTATGTTGAAGAAACCAGATGTTAGGGTGGGTTTTATGAGTATATTTGTTACTGTTGTTGTTTCATTGTGTTTTTTATTTTTAAGCTTCTTGCCTTTTCATTAAAAATAGAAAGTATATGTTTACTTAGCAGTTGGATAGCTGTGGCTTGAGCTGTGATGTGTCTGCTGACCAGCAGCAATTCTCCATGAGTGACAAGAGGATTCTTGAGGTTCTACTACTTGGCTTAGTTGTCTTTTCTTTCTTGCCTTCGTTCTTCTTAGGGAGTTACGATTCAGTTTCCATGCAGCTGTCATCTGCCAATAGTGTACCACTGAGCAGAGCATTACACATCTATATTTTATTTGTAAAAGGAAAAAATAAAATTCAGAGGATATACTGGGCATAGATTTCAAAATGAGTTCCCAGCCCTTTTTCTCTTGTTCTCACCTACGGGATTCTTGCTGGATTTCTGAACTCCAGGAACTGATGTGGATTGTGTAACCTTGCAGCCTTAGCTTGGTTTGAAGTGCTTCTTGGTTCCAGTCTAGTTGGCATGTATAAAGAATTGTACATCAAAGCAGAATCTCTTAGGCTGAAGAAGAGAGATTTTTCTGCACGCTTGATGACAGTTTTAATGTCTTGGTCCCTGACGCTGTGAGAATTGAGACACTTGGAATTTATGAGGAGTAAAGATCAAATAGTACATGACTTTGTACATTTATCTTTTATTGATACTAATCACTTTGGGGGCTGTGTTACTACTTGTCTTTTGAATAAATGAGTTAGATGCATAAAATAATTCAAGTGCTTAGTGATACATGTTGGAATTTGAGAAGTTGCGGAGAACTGCGCTGTTCTATGTCAAAGAACTCCCAATTTTACAGAACTTCTGTATGGGCCTCATAGCAATGGATTTGGCATACAAGCTAATTTTTATAAAGTCATATGAACTTTTCAGTGTGAAATGCTGCTTTAGAAGATAGTTGCTGTTCACTTTAGTCATACCAAACTTTAATCCTTTTGAGTGCACAGAGTATTACTTAATTTTTTTTTTCAGCCAAACTGAGTTCATAACGTGTGAAATATGTGAAACTTGGCAACTTAAGATGGGTAAGACTCATCTTCAAAGAGAAATTACAAAATGACACATTTGTAAATCCCAGCTATACATGCATTAAATTTGATCCTTAAAATTATCCAAGCTCTTTTTTTTTTTTTTCCAAAATAAGGTTTGCCAGATTTGTAGACGAAGTACCCTGCATCAATTTGTGCTGGTTCTAGACTCATGAGCATGTCTCGTGTAGGACACTTAATATCTCCTTTTAACTTGTTGATATGAAGAAGTTTTCCTCTTAATGAATGAAATTTACTGCTACCATGTGTATTGTTTGGTTTATTGGTTGTTGTTTTATTTTTTTTCTGTGTGAAATTAGGAAGTAGTCTTAGTCCAGTCTTTAGTGTTAATGCATTTTTTGTATATAAAACAGATCTGCTTCTCTGTGGATTGCATAGGAAATATTTTCTAATAGATAGAAATAGCAGAAATAATTTTGATGCTAGAAATGAAAGAAAACTGTCTGGCAAAATGTTGAATCTTAGCTGTTCACACCTCACCAGTTGTTTAAAATTAAGATTCATCAGTCAGTTCTACATTTTTGTTTTGCAAATCTTTTAAATCAATGCAAATCATTGCATTTCTTCTGAAAATACTATGTGACTTTCTGAACATTAAACTTACCTGTTTAGGGTGATAAAGCATAACACATACCTCAATTTTTGTAGATGCATAATCCTTCACAGTGATATTGCATTTACCAAAGGCCATGGATAAATCCTGTAGCAAAGTGTGATATAGAAGCCCAGTAATCGTTGCTTTCTGACCTTTGCTTGCACTGCCCATCCATTTGGTGATTAACCCCTTGCAGGTGCACTATGTGATAGCAAGAACTTCTAGAGGAGTGGTCTGAAGACTGTAAATTAAGAGGAAAACTGTTCTTTGGCAAGAACTGTTATTTTAAACCAAACTATTGATGAGAGTGTCTCCAGTTAAGAGTTAAGGTACGCTGCTGACTCTACTATCAATAAAGCAGGATATAATATTGAGGGGTCAGATGTATTACAGCTCAGGGCAGTAATCTTTACATTATCACTATGCAATCACCTTTAAATTACAGGAGGAAGCTTGTTTCTTGTTTCCTCTCCCTCTGTGTTTTTTTTTTAATGAATGAAACAGTGAACCTGGTTAAAGATTTTTATACTAATTTAAAACAGCATGTTGTATTGTGAGAGGTCTTTAGGCTTGGGATGTAAACTTTCTTATAATGCAAACTGATCTTTCTCTTGGTTATAGAAGAGAAACTTAGCCAAAGTGATTTATGAGATGGTGCTAAAAATGTACATAAGTCTGCTGTTCTGTTGCAGCATTTGAGAGGTCTTAAGGGACACCGTAAAAGAACCTCATTCTTTATTAAAAAACATGTGTGGGAGGGAAATAAATATGGCAGTCAACCAAGGCAAATGGTCTTGCTTTTGACAGAGATTGATAAAGCAGAGTTCTAATCATATTCATTAGCACATGCCTTTTCCTTTTCATAAATAAGATCTTTGCCTGAACATTGAACCACTTGGGTATTCCCACAAACTACTGGAGTAACTTGTTTATTCATATATGAAGTTACAGTTTCCTTATAACAGGTCACTGTGGTATATTCGTTATACCTGTCTGCAACTTCAGGCAATGACTTGTCTGTTGAAATCTTTAGTTCAGAAGACTCACTGTATTTGGCTGCTAGCTAGATTAGTTTATTCTATCTTATGATACTTTGGGGGTTTGGGAGAGTTAGAATTTTTTGGAACAAGATAATAGGTGATAACTTAAATAGATTCTGGTTTATGCTAAATATTCAGTGATTTCATATAGCACTTCATGTCTTATGCAGCAGTCCTACTGATTCAGTAGTTGCTAAATTTTGAGGGTTGTTTTCTGCTCCACCACCTCTTTAGCTCTTGTGCTTGGGACAACCAATTTGCTTGCAAACTGGGATTCATGATTTATTATTTGATTTTTGTTTCTTGGCCAAAATTACATGTGCGTCTAATCACAGAATGGCAAGGGTTGGAAGAGACCTCTAAAGACTGTCTAGTCCAACCACCCTGCCAGAGCAGGATCACATAGAGTAGATCACACAGAAACAAGTCCAGGCATCTTTGGAAAGTCTCCAGAGATGGAGATTCCACCACATCGCTGGGCAGCCTGGTCCAGGGCTCTGTTACCCTCACAGTGCAGAAGTATTTCCTCATGTTGAGGCTGAACCTCATGTTTTCCAGTTTGTGCCTCTTGCCTCTAGTCCTATCACTGGATGCCACTGAGAAGAGCCTGGGCCCATCTTCCTGACACCCACCCTTTAGATATCTGTAAGCATTGATAAGATCCCCCTTCAGCCTCCTCTTCTCCCAGCTAAACAGAACCAGCTCTCTCAGCCTTCCCTCATATGGCAGGTGCTCCAGGCCCTTAATCATCCCTGTGCTGGACCCTCTCCAGTAGTTCTTTGTCCTTCTTGAATCAGGGAGCCCAGAACGGGATACAGTGCTCCAGGTGAGGCCTCACCAGCACAGAATAAAGGGGGGAGGAGAACCTCCCTTGACCTGCTGCCCGTGCTCTTTCATATTGCATCCCAGGATGCCACTGGCCTTCTTGGCCATGAGGGCACACTGTTGGCTCACGGTCATCCTGTTGTCCACTAGGATTCCCAGGTCCTTTCTCCCCAGAGCTGCCCTCCAACAGATTAGCCTCCATTCTGCACTGACACATGGAATTGTTCTTCCCCAGATCCAGAATTTCACACTTGCCTTTATTGAATTTCATTAAACTTTTCCCTGACGAGTTCTCCAGCCTGTCTAGGTCCTGCTGGATGGCATCACAGCCCAAGTGTCAGTCAGTCCTCCCAGTTTTGTATCATCAGCAAACTTGCAGAGAGCACATTCTATCCCTTCGTCCATGTCATTGATCAATATATTGAGTAGGGCTGGACGCAGTACTGACCCCTGGGTAATTGTGATAGTAATACTTTAGGTTCCTTCAGACCATGGGCTTTTATTTTCAATGGACTTAAAATACTCAATCTTCTCATGAAGATACCACTTACTGCTTTTAAAATTGCCTTGTGCCAAAGGCTATGTATAATTAAGAACAGTTTAGAGCTGCTTACTATTGCAGGTCAATTAAATTGAAAGTAAAAATTTTCAATTCAGACAAGTCTGGTTTTTGTTGCTGTTATGTATCTCTTTTCTCTGACTTATACATAGTTTTAAGTCTCTGTGTTCTGTGAATACTCACTGCTTTCATACTAAGAATATTATGTGAAACTGAGTTTCTGCTATTATTTATGTTGGTGGCAACTGCTTTGTTTATATCTAGAATTACACTAGAAACTTCATTCAAAACAAGCCTGCTGTTACTCCCCTTCTGGAATGTTTGTCACTTGAAAGAATGGGGAGAAAAAGGGAGAAGACTGGTGGACAGGATTTCAGTTGTAGATTTTTTTTATCCCCTGTCCTATAGTGTAAAAATGTTAAAAATATTAAAGTTTCTCTTATTTTCAAATGGGTTTTTTTGCATGTTTCAGCTAATTGTGGGGTTATTCTGTAAGGTGAATGTTGCTTTTACTAGTTGTAGTTGTTCAATGATTGCTTTTAATTTTAAAGTATTTTTATTTGTATCACAGTTGACACTGATCTTTATTGAAAGCCTCTTTTCTCTTTATTTTTTTGTAGAATTCTTCATCCTAATTCTAAAAAACATGTTTGCTTTCAAAAATTGCTTACTGATAATTTTGTTCCTTTTAGAGGGCAGAACTCTGACTTAATTGCTTATGCAGTTTCCATCTCAGGTTGAGGGGAGGGTATTTAGTCATATGTTGTATTGATCATTTAATTTCTATTTCAGTCACTTCTCTTGATGAGCTTCTGAGCTCATGGCAGTATTCCTGTGGTTTAACCAGTACCATGGAACCTCCTGCATGAGTCTGAGCTGTAATTTTTTTTTCCCCACTTCCTAGCTGGTGGGAGAATCCTCTGAGTGTTCTTGGTTACAGAAGGTTCTGGCTGTTGTATTTTATTTCAAGATGATGTCATGGAGGCTTTGTTTTTTCTAATCAAACCATTTCAAAGTTTCTCGTGTATGGGAATTGTCAAATGAGCAGAACTTCCCACTATTACTTGTTTTTGCTGCTGAGATTGTAAATATACAACCTTATGCAATGGAGATTGGCCTTTGTATGAAATGTAGAACAGCTCTAAATCTTGTTTTTTAACTCCTGCTGAGAGCCCTAAGAGAAAACTGGGTAAGCTTGCTTTTGAAAAGCATAATTACTAATAGGTAATTTCAGTCTGATTCAGTGTGTATAATATTTCTTATACTTTAGTCCTTTGAAATGTTTCAGTTACATTTAAATATGGTCTGTGTTGTAACTAAAGAATTGACAAAGTATTCTTTGGACAAAAGACAGTTATAATCTTCTCAAAGAACACTTTGATGTTCTTAAAAACCCTGCTTGAATTATTGTTGACTAAGGAACAGCTTAAGTACTAAATTGACTTAAGTATTTATTTGACAACAATTACAGTAAACACAAATCTGGTAAAAAAAAAAAAAAAAAAAAACCAAAAACCTCTCATCATAGCATTTTTCAACTACTATCATGTGTTTATTCAACTTGCTTTTCATTCAGTGCTGTGTTATCTTTTAAGGATCTGTGGCTTTTTGTGTGTACAACCGTTTCCCATTGCAGTTTTTGTAAGGCTGAAATTGTCATATGAGATTAGTATCATAATTATATATTTTAACAGTGGAAATAGCATGAGAGTCGCTTACTATAGCTCTTAGTATGTTATCTATATGTAAGGAAAAATTCAGTAGTGTGTGCAAACTCAGTTAAATTTAATAATGACATGATTTGTTGCTTAACACTGTCATATTTTGGGAAAATTATTATTTTCTTATCAATCATGTTCACAATGCTAATACACTGTAAATAGGTTATCTCCTTACAGTTTATGGTAGGGCAACATGCCTAATGATAAGGTTATATACCTTTACACTCTAAGATCATTTTTCTGAAGTGAGGGGTTAGACTTTAAAAAGCAAGTTCATCTGGTCCTGTTTTATAGCTAGCATTATAATTGGGTGGTAGATGGTATCAAACTAGCAAGTTAATGCTGTATTGGGAAATAATGAGCAAACTCCCTTGAGTAGCACTTGATTTTTTTGGAAAGGTTTTCTAACAAGTATGTTGAAAAACATCTAGGTACTGAGAGACAAGGGGAGGAGGAAAAGAGAAGGGAGTCTCCTGTCGAGTCCGGACAACTACTGTTAAGAAGGCATCTAATTAAATTGTCTCAACAAGTAACCAATGAATTGGCTTAGTGAATATAGTCATGGCTTTCTTAGGATGGGGAGTACTGTCACAGAGGACTTGTACATAATTTCGTTTGGGAAGATAAATTCTTTGTCCAAGGACTTGTTTGTTATGTTTTGAATATACTAAACATCCCGGGGAATTTAATTCCTATCGAGAGAGGCTGAAAATCGCAGAATCATGGGACACTAGGATACAAGAGAGGGGAGGAAAACTTTTGGTGTTATTTACAGTATAGACATCCTTTTGTTAAGCATTTTGCTGTAAAGAGAAGACTTCTGATTTGCTGTTTCCACCCACTGCTGCATTTCAGTGTGTTATGATCTACATCTGAGGAAAAGTTCATCAATAAAACATTTCAGTCATCTCATGCTTTTGATATTATTTAAAAGGTAATGCCACTTTTGCGTGATAATGTTATTCTTTGTTAGTTTTGACATGTATTCATGATATGTATTTAACCATATAAGGTTCTTTCCCTTGTATAAAAAGCATTTGTAGCATTAATTTGTGAGTTGATAACAAGTGCTTTTGTCTAAGTGGAACTGAATATTGATGCCATGACACATAACAGTGTTGTCAGCCAGCCGTGGAATGGCTTTCTCTTCTGAAATCAGACTTATAACAGTTAAATGTGTTAAATGAAGCTCTACCTTGTCTAGTATAGCTAATTATTTTTGGAAATTATGTTTGAGTGTGTTTATGCAATTTGGAAGTAGAATGGAGATGTTCTAATGGGTTGACTTGTAGAATTGTAGAATGGTTTGAGTTGGAAGGGACCTTTTAAGGTCATCTGGTCTAACTCCCCTGCAGTAAGCAGGGACATCTTCATTTAGATCAGGTTGCTCAGAGCCCAGTCCAATGTGACCATGAGTGTTTCCAGGGATGGGGCATCTACCACCTCTCTGGGCAACCTGTTCCAGTGTTTCAGCACCCTTGCTGTAAAAAGAAAAAAAAAAAAAATTTCCTCCTTATGTCTAGTGTAAATTTATCCTCTTAGTTTTAAACCATCACACTTCTGTCATGACAGGCTCTACTAAAAAAGTTGTGTCTAGCTTTCTGAAAAGCCCCCTTTAAGTATTGAAGGGCTATAATAAGGTCTCCCTGGAGCCTTCTCCAGGCTGGACAACTCCAACTCTCTCAGCCTTTCTTCACAGGGGAGGTGTTCTAGCCCTCTTATTGTAATGGTTACCCCCTGCTGGACCCAGTCCCACAGGTCTATGTCTTTCCACTGAGGACTCCAGACCTGGACACAGTAGTCCAATACTGAGGTCTCACCGGAGCAGAGTAGAGGGACAAACCAGTGCAGGTTTGAGGTGGTAAAGTTGGTATGTTTTCTACAATTTTTATCTTGCTAGATGCATTTTTCTGAAGAATTTTGTACAAAGATTATCTAAGTAGGGCAAAGGATTGTGTTAGCAGAGGAAATTGAAGTGACAAACAATGAATTAACTTCAGAAACTCTCTTCAGCTACTGTTAATTAGTCTAATTAGACTAATCCATTACTAAAACTTGGCTCTGTTGAACAGTATTGTATCTAAAAATTAATCTTTGAATCTACATTTATTACAGACAGAATATTACATTTTCAGTGTTTCTTGACTATATATGTATTATTTTTAGGAAAAAAAATATTACTTTTTTGAGTCTGATAATAACTTTACTCTAAAATTCTGCCAAGGGACATGTTTTATTTATCATAAATAAAAGTCATGAATGCAGTAAGGAGACTGATCTTTCTACAGTAAAATTTTATTTCCACAGCAGTTTAAACCTATTTAAGCTGGTGCCATTCCAATCCTTCCCTCTCCCTGGTACTGTTGCAGGGGTTTGCACTCAATGAGCTGATCCTGCGTGATAATCATAGAATATCAGGTTAAGGGACCTCAAGGATCATCTAGTCAAACCTTTTAAGAAAAAAAAAAAAAAGTAGAAATAAGATTGCTCAGCACCCTGTTGAAATGAGTCTTAAAACTGTCCAGTGTAGGGGAATCCACCCCTTCCCTTGGGTCATTATTCC
>JANHGN010011435.1:37920-56572 GCA_024605025.1 Megaceryle maxima
AACCTCATAAGGTTCCTGCTAGCCCAGCCCTCCAGCCTGTCCAGGTCTTCCAGGAGTGTGGCTCTTCCTTCTGGAGTGTCAACCTCCCTACCCATTTTGTTGTCATCTGCAAGCTTCCTGAGGGTGCTCTTGATTCTAACATCAAAATTACTTATGAAGATATTACATGGCATTGGGCCCAATATTGATCACTAGGGGACCCTGCTTGTGACTGGTTGCCAGTTTGAGAAAACTATTTACTACCACCCTCTGGTTATGGCCTGTCAGACAGATCCCCACCCACTTCACAGACTACTTGTCTAGGTTGCAATATGTCAGTTTCTCTAGGAGGAGGCTGGTGGGGACTACGTCAGAAGCCTTGAAGTCATGGTAGACAATGTCTACTGCTTGCCCTGCATCAACTGAGTGAGTTATTTTGTTGTAGAAGACAGTCATGTTTGTCAGGCACAGTTTGGCTGTGGTGAATCCATGTTGGCTTTTCCCAATCACATACTTCAGTTTGCTTGTGATAGTCCCCAGGAGGGTTTGCTTGATGTCTTTCCAAGGGATTGAAGTGAGACTACTGGATCTATAATTACCTGGGTCCTTCTTGGAACCCTTGTTATAGATGGGGGTGACATTAGCCTTCTTCCAGTCTGCTGGCATGTGTCCCAATCTCCACAACTTCTTGAGAGTGGTGTCTCAAGGACATTGGCTGGCTCTCTTAACACCATTGGGTGGATGGCACCTGGGCCCATTGATTTGTTTGGGTCTTACAGCAGGTGGGTATTGACTGGTGTTAAAACTTCAGATCTGTTTTTAGGTGAGATGCTGAAGGGTGGAGACTGGGGTGGAGATTTGCATTTGTGGGACCTGAGGGTGCAGGGTGCTTCATCCTCAGGGGTGTCTGTTGCTGGAACTTGATTCCCAAGCCACCAATCTGTGCCTCTGCTCCTCTAATGCTGCGCAGCCTTGTTACTGTTTCCTGTAACTCAGCCACCTGATGTAACAGGTCAGCCATCTGTGCACACCTTGTGTAGGTACTTACCTTTTCCTCAGGAGAGGTGTTTGGGCAGTCACTGCAGCCTACTGCCTGTATTGAAGTTTCTGCTGTTACCAGTTCTGTCTGGGTGGATACACTGGACATCACTGGGGCTTTCTCTAAAGAAGTTTTGGTCCTGAGGAGAGTACCCACCATTTTGGTGGGGCCAAAGTAGCTGCTGTTAGGGCTCCTCTTGCCTGTCAAGGTAGCAGAGCCTCTGTTCCTTCATGTGTACTCCTGTGCATCCTGCTGGCTGCATTCCAGGGAGAGAGATGGCTGCCTGCCTTGCTTGTCATGGTCTGAGTGATGCACCACAATCAATTAAATAATTATCAACCAGTTGGGTTGCCAGAGAGAAAATATCAATGCCAGGTCAGGCATGGAGTGGGATTGTGGATTCAAGGAAGGTTGAGAAGATTAGGATTGTAGCAGCACCACTTTGAATCAGTATGACTTGCTGGGGACCTGTGCTCTGAAGTTGACTGTTATTAAATCACTGAAATTACTGAAGGCATACAGTAGTTGCAAAAGGATTTTTAATAAGGAATTACCTTAGTAGCTTGTCTTGTCTCTGTGTTAAATATTTTTCAAGTGCTATTTGTAATATATATTAAATGGTCTAAAAAGAAGGGTGGGGGTGTGTATGTATTAATGTATGTTATAGTGATTGTAAACTGTCATCAAAGTGAAAGGATAAAGCAAACTGGGGGGGAGCATGAATAATTCGCAAGAAGAAATATTTGGTGTTCCTGATTTTGAGCAAACTGCATACTTAACAGGAAGGAATGCAATCAAAGAATTGTACATAATGGGGTTTTTCTTTTTTTATATACATATGTCTTTTATCTTCAGAAATCCAGAAGCAGAGGTAGTTTACAAACTTTTATTTGTATTTGCTATTCAGAAGTCTGTACCAGTATTAAAAAAATCTTTGGGGCGTAAGTAAATGAAGCCCATTTGACCTAATTGCTTCAAATCTCACTTTAAGAATAAAACCAGCAATTTGTGGAGCATTTTTTCTGATACAGAATAAAATGGAGTGGTTTTCTGATTTATAGATCTCATTAAGGGATTTGGAAAGAAGAAGACTAAATATAATAAAAGTATTGGGTGCCAGTATTACTGACATAAGGTATTACTGCTTACAAACCTGTTCCATAACTTGCTCTTTCCTTTTGCAACTTTTTACTGATAGTATTTGAAAGTCAGCCGCAAGGGTTGATCAAATCGGCCTATACTACTACAGTACACTACTTGTTGCTTTCTCTGGAGTATCAGTGAACAAACGGCATTCTGTGGCATACCCATGAAAAGCCTTAAGAGTTCCTTTAGCAGATATTTCATGGTTTCTGGGTTCTTCTAATTAAGAATTTAAAGGGTAGTCTTTGGGGAAAAAGAAGTAATAGCTTGCTCAACATAAAAGTCGCTTATGCCCCTAAAAATGTACAAAAATATTTCCTTTTTCTTCAGGTACTTAGTATGTATATTAGATAAATACTTGCTTATATTGAATTGCTTAGCAGGCCCTACCTGTGATGTAAAAAACAATAACAAACCCAGAAACCCCACAAGCAAACAAATTCCTCTCCCCACAACCCCGAAAACACCCCTTCCCCAAACCCAACAAAACAAGGAGCCCCACGAAACCTGCACAAAAGACCACCTCCCTTCCCCAAAACCTTTTGTTTAGAAATTTAGCAATTTAGAGTCATGTGACTGTAAACCATGGATTTACACTTCTCTGCAGTCTCCTGTCATTTCCAATACTGCTTTAGAAGACCTTTAGAAAAGAAAACTACTTAAATGTCATAGAACTTTTTACTTGTGTTTCATAGTACATTACTGTCTACAAATGCTTGTTCTCAATACCTTTATGCTTGCTTTGGGTAGTACTTGGCAATTTTTTCCATCTCCTACCCTATCAAACTCACGTTCTTTAGTACAACCCATGTGCTGGTCTTGCTGCCCAAGGCAGGATGACAGTAAATGTGAAAGCACCTACTTAGATGGGATGGTCTCTTCCCTTAACGCATTCTCTAGAAGCAGTATTGGTGACTATTTTTTTTTTTTTTTCTGGTCTGTTATGGTATTGGGAAAAATACTGTGTTATGCTTCCTGTCTTCCTTCTGACTTTAAGCTTGTATATTGAGATATAAGATTTGAATGATTTCCATTTTGAGTTAAGTTTATTTAGGCATTGATTCAGTTGCTACTGTGTTGAAAAAATTATTGCTCAGGGTAGTTAGCTAAACAGCTTGACTGTTCTGGGATGATATACTGCTCAAAATCTAAACTATTACATCTGGCCCAACAGTAGTGTCTGTTAGTAAATATTTACTAAATGAAATTTTGTGCTGTTGTAACTGTTGTATGTTGATAGAATGTGTAAATTGGTCCATCCCTTCAAGCAAATATACACTCTGAAACTTTAGACATATTGTAGACAAATTGCAGGGACCTACTAAGCCCTTTCTGAAAAGAAGGGAAGATGATGTATATTTGAATGTGGCTATTTTGTCTAATTTGTTCTTGATTTTTTTTAAATTTACTTATTTTGTCTTTATTCTGCATACAGTTGTATAAAGCTGTTTGCTCTTAATTATTTGGAACTTAAATCTGTGTTTTCCAGACTCGATTAGTTTCTTACTCCTGTGTCTTTAACTGTGTGCTTGACCATAGTTCCTCTCTGTCAGATAATAGAGAGTTTGAGTTTAAATATACTTTTATTTTGTGGATTTTTCTTCCAGGAAGTTCAATAAAGTACGTCATTGATGACAGTAGAAAAGAGGGTACCTTTACTAAAAATAAAGAGAAGGGTAATCAGTTTTCCAGTTTCAGCTGAAGTGCATAGCTTTGCTAGTCAATTAAAGGACATGGAGCTATTTCTCTCTAATGTTGCTATAATACTCAAGTTGTCTTAGCTTTTATTTCCTGATCTGTCATTACATCCCAAGGTGTGTGTGGGGGGATGATCTTAGTGGCTTTCATATTGAGTGAGGTGGCCAAGTGGCATCAGTTTTGGTGTTTGCATGTGAGTACTATATGCACCATAAAGCTTGTGAAACATTTATGTATTTTTCATGTTTTGTTGTACATTTGGTATGTCTAGTTATTTTCTCTACATGAGACTCACCACTGTTTTGCAATGCCTCCTTCCTTTTGACTTCATACAAAAAACTGTTAACAAGATTACATTGATTACTCCTAATTATGTTAATTTAGTTTAAAACAAATGCAGATGTTACATGTGCTGCAGTTACTTGCTTAGTTATAAAACACTGAAAGCCAGTTGTGAAATCTGTCATCATTTCAAATATTCAAAAGAAAGCTGATTGAACCAGATGCAATTACTTATATCTACAGTGGTGTAATTCACTGTGTCCTTTTAGCTTATGAGAAATCAGCATAAAGGTCTTTGGACAATAACAAGAGATTATAGTAATACTCTAAAGCAGATCTAAAGTCAGTTGTTGGTTTGTTGAACAAACATTTATCACATACTTTGGAAAGAAAGGGAATGAGCTCTGGGAGATTGGTTGCTGGTTGGAATCTTCCACTACCTACATTTACTTTGAAGATGTTAAAAAGGTGGTGTTCTTGACTCTCCACTTTTTTTTCTGGATGTTTAAGATAGCAAATCTTTTGAGAAACTTAGAGGTCAGGAGTGTAGTATATTTTATTAAATATGTTCTACCTCATCTGAACCACATTGGTAGCCCCTGTGGTGTCCTGATTAGGAAAGCAAGAGGATTTCTAATGTTTGTCTTATTTTTTCCCCCCCCCCCCCCCCGTCTATTCCCAGGCTTTTCACATCTAGCAAGGGACTGAATTTTGCCTTTATATAAGCTTAAAATACAAATTGCTGGACCTGTTTGTGTTAGTCTTTGTTTCACATAGCTTAAGCTGTACCACTCCCTTTTGTAAACTAGAAGGCTTAGGAAAGGTAGTGCCTCTGCTTTGGCAACTGAAAATCTCCTGTGTTATATTCCCTTGGTATCCTGTTGTGCAGAAAGTTGTACCTTTGCCTATTCTGTATTTGTCATCCTCCAGCAAACTGGAACTGATGGTTAACTGAAATAACTTTCAGGCTTGTGCTCTTCCCTCAGCTGCCCTTGGTGGGTGGTATATCAGGATATGGCTGTGTACTTGCACAATTTTAGGAACTCATCTAAGATTATCAGCTTCATATAAATAAAGCTTCAGTTCAAATTCATTGGAATTTAATGGTCAAATTTTAGGGAGTTTAGAAATGCAAATACTTCCTGGTCCAGTACTACTGAGAGAACTAAATTGTGCTTCGGGACTAAGTGAGATATGAACACAATGTATAAAGATAAGAGGGAATCTATATAAAAGAGATTAATTATGTATTTGTTATTAAGGACAGTAGTTCTATTTAAATTTTGTGCTCAGATCTAACTTTTGTATCTCTATTAAATACTGTCCTTGCTCAATAAACCTTTTGAGTATGTGTTGGAATCTGAAGCATGTCCCTAACTGCTTTGCTGAATTGGTGCCTTCATTACCAAATTGCAGGTGTATGTTAGCTTAAGTATTTAAGGGAAAAGAAACCAAAACAACAGACCAAAAAACAATGCTTATTTTGTTCTGTTCAGTGTAGTTTGTTAGCATTTCTGATATTTTCCATTAATGTGTGCTTTTTCTATGCTGTCCAAAACAGGCTTAATATAGTTAATGGCTTGAGTGTTCAGTATGATAGGGCCCAGTTAAGAATTCCTATGGAGTGATGAAATGAAAATTTTAAAAATGAAAGTGAGATTCTACTTTTTGTTCATAATGTAGAATGAGGTTTTAAATGTTTTCCTGTTTAAAAGTGTGTTTCAGTGATATTTTGTAAATTCTTATGTGGATATTAGAGCATTTATTTTTGTGTGCAGTAGCTGGGGCTCTATAAACATTTCCATAATAAAATTCTCTGTATACTAGGGCTTAACTTGGTCATAAAAATGTGTTTTGGGCATAAAAGTGGTATAGTGGTCTGCAAGAAAGCTTGTGCTTTAAAAATAAATAAGATTATTTAAAGAGAGATTTAGAAGGAAACCAAAGAAAAACTGTGCTGTACCTCACTCTTTCCTGATAAATATGTGATCAATATGTTCTTTAAAAAAAAAACCAAAAAACCCCACTTAACTATACAAATCACTTTAGTGCTGAGCTAATCTTTCTAGTATTCTTAAAAGTCTAAAGATTTATGTCTATTGCTACATAAAATTTTCCTACATGCAATGTAGATAAAGTTTTAGTTCCCTCTTTCCAGCTACATCTGGTAGGTTTGAGAACTTGCCTGATTTCTTTAGATTTCTTTTGCTAAATTTAAGTGGACAGGGGTTTGAGTGTTTCTTCATTAAATACATTTTCTCAGTCTCTGATAACTTCAGTTATTTCCTTCAAGAAAGTCTCCTGGAAATGTGTAGATTAACTAAAGAGTAGTGTCCAGAGGTGGCACGTTGCTTTTAGGCTTATCTTTCTGTATATTCTGGGGTAATTCATTCTTTCATGTAAGTATCTATACAATAGCTACTGTATAGAGGCTATTAAATGGAGTACTGTTTGACAATTCCTCAATTGTTTCTTTTGCTGGCTCACTTGGGAATTAGAAAGTCTCGCAATAAACAGGGAAAGGAAAGTTGTTTAGGGAGGAAATTAACATTGGTTTTTAGCATACCTGTTAGATATAAATCTGTGTGACATTGTCTTGTATCAGTTTTTGTATGTGGACCTGTAAAATATGCTTTTCTTAAAGGTAAGATACCTCTAAAAGGCCTGTTCTGTTAACAGTGAAATAATTATTTAATTGTAAAACCTGGCTTCCCTTTACCAATGCTTTATTGAAAAGCAAGGTGGCTGGCTAAGAGCTATTGATTCATACTTTAGTTTTGTATGAAAATTTTTGAAACTGAGTTATTTTACTTTCCTGATACTTTATTACATCTGGAATTGGAGAAATAAGCTGAAGGATTGTTTGTACTTTTAGTGGCTGTGCCCCTGCCCCGATGATTTTTCTGCTGCAGAATAACCTCAGTGTTGCTTGTGGGGTGTTTGTGCTCTGAAGCCACTCAAGCAGATGTGCTTTCTGTGAAAAAAGTAAATCAGTGCTGTATAAAACACTTCAATATAATAGGGTTTGTATTACTGTTGTGCTCCCTGTGTAATTTCAGTAGTCCAAAACACCTTTGACACACTGAAGTCCTTTGTTACCTGTCACAAATGTGGGCCTGTTACATGCTATAGGAATTGTACACTAGAGGGCTTTTTTCCTTTTCTCTACCAGCATAAAATTAGCTATAGCTACATTGTGCTAAATGGGACCAGCAAGTCTTTGCTCACCTTTGTGAGACATTCCCTTATTTAAAATATTTGACTATTATGAGAAATGGGAGAGAAAATCAGTGAAATAGGTACCTTCTGGCTTACTAAAAATGCTGTGAAGTCTTTATTTTTACTTGGCAATCCTGTGGAGGAGCTGAGAAGTACTTGCTTCTCTTAGCAGCATGTCTTCTGACCAAGGCAAATGTTACAAGTCTAGATTCCGTAGGTGTTCGCTTGCCATATTTGCTAGCTTTGAGATACTTTAGTAAAAGTTTAATTTGATACTGTTTTTTTTTTTTCACCTTTATATATGTATATTAATAGAAATTGACTGGGCATTTGGAGTATGGTCTGGTCTAACTATATATAAATTCAGTAGAAATTTTTGGTGTTTACTGGATTGGGGTTTTGAATCAGATGGGTTTCATGTAATACTGAGTGTGTCTGTAGCACTTTACAGTGAAGTTCAGAATGAATATTATTAGTTGTGAAAGACAGACTTTTTAGTAGGTATCATCTTCACATTTTCATTCAAGGTTTGACCTTGGCTGGATACATAAGCATAAGTATAGATATGCTGCCGTTCTCTCTTTGTCCTTGCAGGATATAAACTGAAATCCCTCAGTGCTGTTTCCCATAGCAAGCTGTGTGAGATCAAATGAGGGATGTAGTCCCTTGGCAATAAGGATAAGAGGAAAAGTAGAGCTGAAAAACAACCAAATAGTGGGAGCAATATTTGCATATGAATTTTTAGCTATTGTAAATTAAGACTTAATTTCCAGGTGAAGTGTAATGAATCTAAAGAAATAAAATGTGAGACATGCAATTTCTTTAATATCTCTTTCTCTTACACTTTCGCTGTGTTATTGAGAAATAGAAAATAATTAGCTTCTAGCAAAGTAGTTGAATGAAATCTGGGAAAAAAAAATACATGTGTAGTTTTTTTTTTACTTACCTACTTGGTTTTCATTCATTCCCTAGTAATCTAACAATGCTGAAGATTTCAGATGTGTTCTGCATATGACAGCTAACCTAGTTGTATTTACCAGGCATAAAATGTTGCCATCGTGGTACCTAGTCCTGTTCCACAAGTGCTGGAAGGATAACCAAGTAACTTTTATTTTTCTTTTGTCTTCAAAGGGATGGCTTCAGAGATGGCTTCAGCAGAAGAAAAAGCTTCTATCCTTCTCATTATATGAGAGAGCGATCCCCTCATAAGAGGGACTCTCCTTTCTTCAGGGAATCACCAGGGAGCCGAAGGGATTCGCCGCACAGCAGATCTGGCTCTAGTGTCAGCAGCAGGAGCTACTCTCCTGAAAGAAGCAAAGCTTATCCTTACCACCAGTCCCAGCATAGCAGAAGTATGTCATCTTTACATAAAAGAAATATTTCTTCTCAGCAAGGTAATGCTGGATTAATGATGAGAACTGGTTAGTGAGGTGAAACTGCCACTCGCTCTAGAAGCCCTTTTCTTTAAGTGCTTTTACAATGAGAGACTCTAGACATCTTGTACCAGTTACATGTCTGCTCTTTGGTTGTTTCATTGCTCTCTCTGTTCCCTTATGTATTTCACGTGGAAGATTGTAGGTGTTGTTTCAGTAGCATCTCTAGACTGACTGTAGGACTTTCAGCTGCACTGCTTTTTTTAGTGTCGTATGTTATTTATGAACTGCTGCTGTTACTTCATGTGCTTCATTGGATTCCTTTACAAGAAATGTTGCTGTCATCTATAGCAGGTGAAGACTTTCTTCCTGCAACCAGGGGAAATGAGGGATTAAAAACATTGGAGGTATTAAAGTACATGCTGCTGCTGATTAAATTTTGTAAAAATGTTCTTAGAATTGTCTTATTGGGGTTTTGAAGCTGGTCGGTTTATAGCAATTCATCTCACTGTCAGGTTCTCTCAAGTCTTGCTTTCCTCAAAGAAGCATGAAACATCTCAGTTATGTTTATGCTGCATATGTTCTTTTAAAAGCTTGACTGCTGATATTTCCCAGAAATGTAATGAATCATCTGTTTTGAAAATATTTAAGGTTTTCCTATTTAAATCATTTGAGGGGGGGGAAAAAAAAAAGGAAATCTGCATTTTTAAAAATATACTGCAGTCTTAGCCACTGCTGTTTATACGACTTACATAAATTTGATATCCCTTTCTGAAAATGCTTTCTGGTGAACTATACAAACCCACTCTTCATTTTGGCAGCTTTTTACAAATTAATTAGATTTTTTTTATTCACTGATAGGTATATTGTGTGTTTGCAGAGAGGAACCCTGGGCCGTTTTATAGCACTTTTTGCCAGTAAAGATCTTGTGGAGTTTAGTTAACGCTGACTAAATATTGAAGAATTATTTCACTCCTTGTAGAATACAAATTTCCTTTCTAGCTCATCATTGCAATTCTTTTAATATTTTGTAGCAATACTCTGTGAACATGACATGACCACTTAAGTGTAAGAGGAAGAGAAAAATATGATATTCGGTTGAATTTGTAGAAGTGTTGTAGATTTGCAGATCATAATTATGCGGAATGGGAAAAAATTGTGAGAAACCGTATAAAACTTCGGAATGTTACAGGATTTTCCCAAAATATTGAGCCAACTTCTGTCGCTCGTATTTGTAGTATATCGGCAGAATTAATCAAAAGGTAGTGAAGCAGAAGCAGACATCCTCACAAATGAGAAAAGATGCTGGTCAAGACAGGAGATTACATTTAGGTCTGTGGCTTTTGGGAATTTTTTCCGATTGCGTGATTAAAAACCTCTCCCCCTCATCTTTAAATTAGTTTTAAGAGACCAGATAGCTTGTACACTGCACTACTTTATAACCACCTGTTCCCTGGAAAATAGTACTATTAAACAGTTCCTCTAGATGACTGAATTAAAATGGCCTAGTTGCAAGGTATAAATGGCTTAAATAATACTTTTAAAATAATTTTTGAATTATTTATCTTGGGTAAGCTCATGTATTGCATATTTAAAAGGAATAGAAAGTGGGACATATCTCATATGTCAGCAGTACATTTTGGTCTGCACTTAAAATAGATTTGAACCTGCCAAGTGTATACTATTTAATGTGGAAGATATAATATGCTGTCTTTTTAAATATCATAATACCATTTAAAATTGTGCTGTCTGAATCAGTTGGGCCTGATGACTTCCACTGAAGGAGGAATATCTCCTGTTCTCCAGCCCTTCATAAATTAGGATTTGAACAAAATAAACTGGGAGGACACAAAGCTTGGTAGAGGGAGGGAAAGAGCTGCGGGGAAAGGGCAGACATAGTGGGAGAGCATGGAGGGAAGCAGAGGGGTATTCCTTCAGCAGGCCAGTCAGCATGGGGTCTGGTGGTTTGCTGAGGAGATGAAAGAAGGCAAGTGGTGGTGCTTGAAAAGTGTCATGTTTGATGGTACCGTTAGGGCTTGTGGGCGCAAAATTGCCGCATGCATTCAGAAAAAAAATGGCCTAATAATGTGTCCAAATGAAATGGTGATTTTTCTCTTTTAGTTTTGAATAATTTGCTGCCACTTGTATCATCTTATTTCATTTATTCATGTGCAAACATAACCTTTAAGGAATACAGTATGATGTAGGAGATGGAGTTAGTCTGTAAATTGAAAAGGAGGTGGCTCATTCATGTGGCTAAAAAGTAGGTATTACAGGAGCAGGTATCGCTGTGTTACTTGGTGGTGTCAAAGGAGACATTCTGTGCTTTGGGGAGTGTGATAGATTAGAGATGATTATTTCCATTCCTTCACATATTTGGTTTTGTCCTATACTTTGTGTTAATAAGAACATTAACTTTTTGCAGTTTTTCTTTTTACTATTTCTTGTCTAGGGCTTTATTAAAGGTAATTTGTAATTCATCTTTTCTGGTGTCTTAATATTATTCTTAAAGATGCTTGCTATGTCTTTAAGTATGCTCTCTATTCAGCATCATCTTCAAATTGAGGGTTGAAGTGCAATTTGAAATGTTTGCTTTAGCCAAAGTAACTTCCTCAGCTATTTTCAGTAGCATTTTTGACAGACCCATCTGTATCTGTGAAGAGTTTTGCACACATTAGTTGGCCTTCAATATCGTAGCAGTAACTGACTTGCCTCTAACAATGCACAGATGAGCAAGTGTTTGATTTTTATTTTTTTTTTTCCTATTAAACCCACGCTGTAGATATGGTATGAAAATGTGGGGAAGAGTAGAAGACTAACTTCTTAAGTACGTCTTAAACAGTTCCTATTGCTAAAAAATATGCATTTAGCATAGCCTTTTCCTTACATTTCTTGTGTAGGCAGTGGTATTTTAAAATACACAATGCAATAGTCTTATGGCATTGATTTTAAAAAAAAGAAAATAGCTCAGCTCTTAGTAGTGAGATGCCAATGTTTGCTCTTCATTGCTTTGACTTATTCATGCCATATTTGTTGATAGTTATACTAAAATAATTTAAATCCCAATTTTTGTAAGTATTTGCTAGACCTTTTAATTTATCCCTTTCTTAACTGTATTGATAGCGTGGCTTCTACATCTTTAAGTCTATATTATTTTCTATTTGTGAACAGTGAACCAGTTCTCAGTGAATGTGAAGAGCCTGGTCAAGTTAGGCCTACTGACAACACATTTGCTTTTTGTATTTACCTTTTGCAGATCCTTTAGATGTAATCCATGGTCCACAGTTTGAAAACTAGTAGTTTACATGGTAACCACTTCTGCTGCTGTGGGCTGCCTGTAACTGGTCTGTGGCAAGGCTGTGAGCAGTGTGATTAGCATGGTGAATTTGAATTGTCATTTTGATGATTTTTAACTCTTACAAGAAAAACACTGATAGAACAAAGAGCTTCTAGCCTGTATTTGATACAAAATAGGACTGTTTCCCATGGGCAGGGCTTTTCAGCATACTATGGCCTGGTAAACCAGTTCCTTCACTGTCTGGTTTCCTGGAGTGATTGACTGGTGTCTTAATTTTTCACCTGTTTATATTATTACAGGAAAATTAAGTAGTAAAACAACATCATCTTGCCAAAGCATATTGGTACATCCCTTCAGTCAATATTGAAAAAAATGTTTTTTTCCTAAATATGCAAAATTATAACCTCTAACAATATTTATCAGATGGACTGTGTAGATTTCATGTCTGACTTGAGCGAATTTCGCTGCAATTATTCTAAGACAAAAAGTGTATTTGCAACATAAATCATTGATATAATTTTACAGACTTTAATTTTTCCTTAATTGTAGGTAAAGAGAGGACATCAGTTCAATCATTAAAAACATCAAGAGATGCGTCACCTTCAGGCTCCACAGCGGTTCCATCATCAAAGGTGAATTTTCTTTTTGAGTACTTCTCACCATGGTTTCACATTGCTTGAGATTTCCCAAGCTGAAAGGCGATACTGTATGCAGATGTTAAGGAAAGGAGCATCCTGAATTGCTCTGCAATCCAGCAGAGGATAGGTTCACCTTATCTGTCAGGAAGGTGCTGATAATGCTGTGTGTCTAATGATGACATCATTCACTATCTCATATTAGGAGAAAGGGAGTTTTGTATATTCAAAATCGTCATTTTCCAAAGTCTGGAATGTGCTAGAAAAGCAATGGCAAGGAAAAAAAAATGGGGAAGCAGTTTTTAGGAGCAACACATCAATTGGACAAGCCTGTACCTTGCACTGAACATCCTTTAGTGATGCCTAAGCTGTGAGTTGGAATTGGAAGCAGTGTGGTGAAGTGTCTGACTGGGGAGATAACGTGAACAGTAGAACTGACTTGGAAGCAGGGTTGCTTGAGGATGTGGCAAGAACGACAGCAGTTCCTTGGGCAGGGAGCCACATTGAGAGAGAGTTTGGTAAATGTCATTTTTGTTCTAAATGATGCTATTTAGTTCCCTATCAAATCTTGTGGGCTGAGCATCAACTACATAATCTTGCTAATTAGTTAAACGGACAGCCTAATAAACACTAATGAACAATCGGCATTCAGTATTGTTCAGGCTGTTCTGTGGCAGCAGCAGACTTTCTCATCACAGACTGCTTGTATGTAAATTATATTTGAGGTTAAAATGAATACTTCCATGGTAGTAGTTTCTCTAAATCAAGAAATACTTTAATGAGAAATAGAACAATATAATGCATTGTTTCTTTAAGTGAATAAGGTCCTGTTAAAAAGTAGCATTTGCCTGAAGAAGCACACTGGCCTGGTTCTTGAAGTCTTTAATAAAAGCAGTGGAATGCTTAAAAAAAAAAAAAAAAAAAAGAGTACTTGTTGTGAGAAGGTGAGACTGAAGGAAATAATTAGGTGGGGAAAAAAAAGTGAGGCTTTGGTTTTGCTATGTTGTTCTAAGTACTTATCCCTTATGCAGCTTTTTTAGAACTGCTGTGGTAGGCATGAGCTAACTGCCAATGTCCTTAAGGGGGGAGGCAGGAGATATATCTTCAGTGATGTAAATAAAGAAAGTAAGATAAAAGCTCTTTTGCCCAAGTTATACTGATTTGGATTATAAAATAGACTTTATAATTAGTTCACCTATTTTGCTTACAAACTCAGAATACTACAGTTTAATACCAAATTCTGGCTTAATAGAAATCTTTGAGAACAAGAAGGCATTGCAAAAATATCTTGCTTTTGTATTAATGTGCATTGTGAGCTTGAACTATAAAGTATTCTTTAAATGTTTTGCTTTCTTCTTCTTCAGTAAGGTCTGATCTATGATATATTAAGGTATTTTTTGCTAACAGTTTGTATATATCTGCTGGTGGTGGATATCCACTTGATGTAAGGTACAAAAAAATAAACTTATTTGTTGGAAATTATTTCCCGAGACAGCCCAAATATTTATTGGGTATGCATCAGCCTCAGTACCTCAGTGACCTTTTATTGCTTGTCTCCTGAAGTCCCCAAATCTGCTTGTAATGCACTGTCCTGTGTCAGGGGAACCTCTTGGAATGATGGCTGGATTACATTGTTAAGTTATGTAAGTTAAGTTATGCAAGTGCTTCACTGATACAGATACAATAGCAGAAATAGTCTTGCCAAAACATGAGGAACATCTCTAGGGCTGCCAGGGTCTTGAAATCTACTTAGACCTGAGCAACCTGGTCTAGTGGGAGGTGTCCCTGCCCATGGCAGAGGGCTTAGAACTAGATAATCTTTAAGGTCCCTTCTCACCCAAACAATTCTATGGTTCTATTTTGTGATTCTGTGAAATGAGTTATCTCCTTCAATCTATAAAGTGTGTAACTTTCAATGCTCTCACTTAGCATTTAGCTTTGAAATACTGCTGCAGAAGCATATACCTTTGTATCTCTTTTCACTGCAGTAACTATATGCAAATCTGAAAAGGTATTCTTATCTGTGTTATAATTTAGTTCTCACATATTCATGCATGTGAATTAATACAAGTTGGTGCTTTCTGATCTTAACCACCTGTTTAATGAACTACAGCACTGAAACGTTTGGTGTTTTTCTTTTGATAGCTGTCTGGACTGCAAGCCTTCGAGGTTTTATCCAGCATAATTAGAGCAAAAGCCAGAAGTGTGAGACAGGGAAATCTTCTAGCAAAGATAGGAGAAAATGGACAGGTTTTTGCTATTCTTATTTATGCATAGGTAAAAAAAAAAAAAAAGGGGGGGAGGGGAAACCACCTCTAGTTTGGGGGTGGAGAGGGAGGGAAGAGGAAGTTCAGTTGTCTTTTATGAGATATACTAGGTCTTTGATTTCTTGCAAGTTTGCAGCCTGAGTAGCTGCAGACATTTTGCTTTGAGAAATATGTTCATGTTCTTTCTTCAGTTGTAGTGGAGCTGTGGAAATACCACTACTTAATTACATAAAGTGCACTCAGGATTTTTTAATATGCATTTATTGACATACAACTAATAGAACTGAATTTAGTGAGGTTAAATTAAACAGATTTTTTTTTTGCTCTATTACAGTGGATACTAGAATGGTTATTTTCTGTTTACAGCTTGTGGAACTACTGTAGGTCATGTGAGACTTTATTTATCTGCATTTCATGTGAAGCTGACTGTCAGTGACAAAGACACTAGTCTTCTCATGAGTATTGGCCAGAGCTATAGTTGAGAAAGGGGAGTGATTCATAAAAGAACCACTATACAAGATTTTGGCAACTAGGGAGAAATCAGGTTAAAGATAACAGTTGGGCATACTATGGGGAGTAAGAATAAAAACACTTTGCAGCAGATAGTTTATTAGTGAGACTAGTGTAATAATAATTGTGTAGTTTAGGTGAGCTGGGCTAATTATTATGTTACCCCTCTCTTTAAAGTGCCCTCTTCGTAACCCTGCGTACTGAACTTTGTCACCTCCTGACTTCACTGGTTATAATTCTGTAATTTACAGTTATTGAAAAGAGGGATTCCTTTTAGAACATTGTGGTTTACTTCTCTTCAGGATTTGGACAAAGGTGGTATCTTCATGAAACAAAAATCTGTAAGGGTTCTGTGAACTGTGTACTTATGCCATACTACAGCATAGAGAGATGTTTGAATAGTATTTTAGTTCAGGTAAGCACAAAAGGTCTGAACATGAAGCAGTCTTATTACAGGTATTTGCTTCCACTGGCCAATTAAATAATTTGGAATGGAGTAATGGTAAGAGAGGGAGTGTTGTCTTTTTAACTGTATGTTTGTTGTTTGTATTATTTTTGTTTTGGGCTTTTTTTGGTTTGTTGGGTTTTTTTTTGGGGGGGGTGTTCTTTGTTTTCTTTTTGTCTCCTGTTTGAAATTGTGACTGCCTTTTTAAGGCAGTAGTATCTTTTTTAGATATCCATCTTATTGTTGCATTTTTTTTTAATAGTTGTATAGATTCTTGGATGGATGCTTCTATACATACAGTTGATTCAAATGAAATATCCACATAGCAGTAACAAGATTTGTAACGCTAGTTTAAACTTTTTTTTTGTATGTGGGCATTTGCAATTGTCTGTTGGTTGCTCTGTTAGTAAAAGCCCAATCATATTCTTAGACAGAAATCAATTTCTGAATGTTATTTATGAGTATTTCCAAATGAAAAGGTAGATTTAAAGACCACAAAGCCATGGCTGACTCAATGGTAAATGACCAATGTCTTCCCAAAATAAGAAATAATGAATTTTAATGGAAGCAGTGATGCTTATTTAAAGTCTGTAGAAAATACATTTTATCCCTAATTAGCTTGGGGTTTATACCCTACACAATATTTAATAGTTTAAATTAGTTACAATCATTTATGCCTGAAATCGCATTGACTTATTAGATCACTCCACACTCTGTATCTGACTTTTTCATGCTCATTTGATTCATGCCTCTTTAAACTCAACTGGTCTCACATAACTTTTCTATTTTCTCCATCCCATGAATTTAATAAAACTGATTCTCAAAGTACGGTGCTTTTAAAAACATTTTATTGAATTGAATAAATTAATCTCTTTTTCCTCTCTTTGTCTTTTTTCTTTGTTCTCCCCCCACTCAATTTTTCTTTTAATGAAATCAGTCATCAAATGAAATGGCTTCAGCTAGCTTATTTCCTATTTTAAAATGTTTTGAAGATCTGAATAACTATTTTAAAGATGTTTTGCCATATTTCATGTTAAATCTTGACTATAATGTTTTTGTACAGGCCTTGGATAAGAGCAACAGACTATCAGAAAAGGAACTTGCAGAAGCTGCAAGCAAGTGGGCAGCTGAAAAGTCAGAGAAGGTCAATGAAAGCAATTTACCTGAAATAACAGAATATGATGTAAGACAGGATTATTAATTGATTTTTTGAAAGTGTTACAACAATAGACTCTTGGTTTTCTGTACTCTCATGAAAGGCGTATTTTGTAACTTACCCCTGAATTTGTCTGCCTGTGCTGTTAAATGTTTATTAAAAGGGAGCAAGAGGGGGAGACTAAAGCCTTGTGACTTATTTAAGGAAAAAAAGGACACAAAACCAGAGTAGATTTTGTTAGTATAATTTGAATTCCTTTTGAGCTACAACTGGCGAAATAAGGATTCTCCAAGGAACTCTTGCGCTAGCGTGTGTACCTAATGAACTCCTTCCATATTTGACTTCTGAGTCAAAATATGAGTGTGCAGGTAAAACCCAAGACTTGAAGAAAAACTCTGGTTCATTTTTGTGAAATAGTGTATTCTAATTCTGTAATAATTTAATCTTCAACTTTCACTTTGCTTCAGCTGTAGAAGCGGTCTTTACAAAAACAAAATAGTGCAACTACTTTACAAAGTCATGTCTTAAACATTATAAACTAGAAACCCATTCATTATATTTGTAAATAATTTGAAGGTAACTAAAAGTATCTTGGAAACATCAGATTTCTTCATTGTATTTCACACTTGTGGAACCCAAGGGCTAAATCAGAAATTCACTGGATCCATATTTATCTGAGCCTCTCAGTCCTGTTCACTGCTATAATGGTGGAGTGCATCAACATCATCTTGATACTGGTCAGGGAGATCCAGTTGGATAAATAAACCATTCATTTCCCTCTAGGAAAAAGAGAAAAGGGAGGGGGGGGGAGATCCATGCCAGACAGAGGGGATCATGTGTGGACATTTCTGAGACGTTCAGGAGAGTAGCTCTAAAGAGAAATGTCACCTCTCTCTTGATGAGGGGAAGGTAGTGAAAGGGAAATACAGAGTGAGCCATGTGTTTTGAAGCTTCCTCTGTGTCTCTAAAATGCAGTGACAAAAAGATTCAAAATAGAGGGGCTCAAAATCAAACAATTGCAGTTGACTATAGCAGTCTGAGATGATTTGTTGACTAAAGTGTGCTACAGGAATGCTGATGAAGGAGGTGAGACACCTCATTCTGAGTCGTAAGAAGAAAGGGTACTTCTCACTTTGATTAGCAGGCTGTCATGTATGAATTGCAACAGATTTAAACTGTTTTCATTTTATCTTGCATAGTGCTTAGTAGTTGAACTTTGTGTTTTAGCAGCCTTTACTCTCAGACATTTAATGAATTACCAAGGTAACAAGATTTGGGATAGAATCTTAATGGTTTATATTGCTGCTGAGTTCTGAGCAGATGTTCATGGGACCATTAAGTTGCTGCTTCTTGTTGTTGTTTAATCAGTTTCTCTTTCATGTTAGTGTCTCTGTTTAAGGCTCAGGACAATCCCACATGAAACACAGAGTAGGATTAGTCGTCGTGTCTGTCCGTCCGTCCCGTCCGTCCCCCCCCCAGGGGAGGATAAAAAGGGAAGTAAGGAAAAATAGAAAGGGGGAAAAAAAAAAGCGCCTCACCCAAGACTGGAAGTTAAGACTGTAACAAATTTCATGAGTAACAGGAGGAAAACAGAAAAAGGAATATTAA
>JANHGN010011435.1:57503-69643 GCA_024605025.1 Megaceryle maxima
AGTGTGGCAGGGAAGGGGAGGGAATAACAGCTGCCCTCTGACTTCTCAGGGTCCTGGGGTTACCACCTGTCCCCCCAATTCAGTCTGTTCACCCTTAAACCCCAACAGCTAAGTCTTAAGATCTCCACCTCTGTATTTTTCAATAGTAGAAAATATTTTTATGCATCTTCAATTCGCAAATCTATTTTTTTAAATATTTACTACAAAGAGGTTCCATAATACTTGATTTAAATGTGCTATAGTGATTTCTTCTCTTTTTACATCTATATAGACTCTTTGGAGTGGGAATCTGTTTTGTTTGGGGCAGGAATACTGTTTTAATTTCTGCTTTAGATGGAAGCTTATAGAACTTTGGTACTTCAGGAAGATTTGTCATATTACCAGGTATTCTCTAAGTTCATGTCTGCTTTTGCTATACAGTAGGTATCTCTGTTCTTTTAATGTTAAACCTGTGGTCCTGAATGCTGCAAAAATTCTTGTTGACAGCACTTTGATTTTGTTAAGGCCTGTTTCCCTTTGATTTTTGTTACTTTTATCCTTTCCCAGAAAACTAATTCCACTTTCAGTGTGGATTTTTCATACTACCTGGTATTATATTTCATCTACAAGTTCCTTCTCAGCAGAAAGGCAGATTAAGGTTATCTGACATCATTTGTGTTTACAGTTAAGACTAAGTCACAGGGTTTTTTTATTATGTCATGTTTGCTACTTGCTTGAAATCTGTATTTCTACATCCATTAGACTGAAGCAGTAATCACTAATAGTCTTGATATGCAGACTCGTATCTGTATTTGGGTTTTTCTTTTTTTTTCTGTCACACTTCAAGGTTTTTATTTTGCTCACAAAGCTGAGTTTAGCTTTTTTTTTTTAAGGCTGGATCTTCAGCTCCATTATACGTTGAACAAACAGAGGAAACAGAAACAAATATAACAGATAATACAGAATTATATGAGGATGGCCAACTTCTTGGTCGCTCAAAAGCAATTGCAACTAAGACAAAGGAGATTGAACAGGTGAGTCCTTGTGGCATTTTGTCACTGATAAAGTATCTGTGTAATGGTCTAATCTGTCAGAAATGTGTTGATTTATTTTTTTCCTCTTTCATGGAGAGTAATATGAATGTAATCTGATTACTTGAAGATGTGATGCTAACCTATCCATCTATTTAATTCTGAAGAAACATGACATTTATCTGCACATGGAAATTAGAGGTGGCTTTTTGTAAATTATATGCAACACCTGCTATTTTGCAAGCCAAGAAAATGACTGCTCCTTTGAGTAGTTGTTTCAAAATCAAATATAAATAACTTCAAATGTAACTGAAAAGTAAGGCTTAATGTGAGAGAGGTTTTGATGATTTGATTTTTACACTGTAATTTCCTGAAATATCTACAATTTGGGATTGAGCACTAGGAGCTGTCTGTTGGGAGTGGGGTTTATTTGTTTGTGTGTGTGTTTGTTTCAGGAGGTGGTGTTTTGCTGAGTGTTTGGTTTTCATTTTATTGGGTTCTGGTTTTATTTTTTTAAGCTAGCTTTGAATCACAGTGGCTTTGTGTTTCTGTGAAGATTAAGAACCTTTACGTTTTGGATTGAGTACAGGGTTTGATAATGAGATGAGAGGGGGATATTTTGTTCAAAATTTATGTTCTTTTCTCTTTTGTGTTGAGTACTTGGGGATTAATTTTAATGCAAAACAAGATTTCTATTACTCTTGTAACACTGAGTTTTTGAAGAGGTTCACTCATTGATTTACTTTACTAATTATTAATATCATTTCACCTTTCACTAAGGAAACTATTGACAATAGCCTTCAATTTCATTTGTCATAAACAAAGTGTTTTCTTCTGTATTTTTGTTACTTTAAATTGAGATTTTTGAGATTTTTCTGCTTTGATCTTTCTGATATAAATGCAACTATGCCCAACTCTGGAAATTGCGTTTAAAGTGCATAATTTGTATGAAGAAATTTATTTCTTCAAACTTGTTCTGACTTACAGTGTTATCTGTGTATGCCCGGGATAGGTGGAAGGGGAATGTAGATCACTTTTCTCCTTCATGATTATCTCATAATAACATCTTCAAGAAATGACATCTCTGGTCCTGCTTGAGATAAGCTTATTCTAGGTCTTCATTTTCCATCTTAATTCTGGTGGTCTTTTTTTCTGTTGCCTGTGAGCCCATTTCCTGTACTGTGACACTGATCCTTTTTTCTTTACACTTGACAAACAACTTTCTACTAATTTTTTTTTATGTTGACTTTGCATAATCATGTTCCTGGGCTTTTCATGTGTGCTCAGTCTGGCGGGGATGGAGTTAAACAGAGCATGCTGTAACTATGAGGGTCATGCTGCAGTTTGTTTATCCCTTTGTGTTTGATCAGTAGGTCGTATACAGCCTAAATCAGCTACTACTAAATGCATGAACTTCAGACTATTTAAAAATTACAGACTGAAAAATATAAAGACCAGGAGCAGATTTTTAAAAAATAGAAATTGTGATTATTTAGCTGATGCTGGTGAATCTCTGGTTTATTTCTCCTAGGTCCTAAGGACAGGCTAATAGTGAAAAGAGAAGAAAATTTGGGCACAAAAACCAAATGTTTTCGGTATGATCTAATGTTACGCTCGGTAGAGTTTGCACTTATCTCTTAAGGAAATCTAGATTATGTTCTGTAAAACAGCATACTTTTAGGAATTTAACTCAGAAAGGCCTGAGGAATAGCTTAGAAAGATTTGGATTTCATAGAACCAGAATCTTCTGTTGTTAATTTGAATATTGAAGTTATCAGCTTCCACAGAATTAAAGTAGGATTTTAGAGTGTTACTGGAAGCATCTTTAATACATTTTATTCAAGAGAATTTGTTTTGGTTGTGGTTTTTTTGTTTGTGTGTTTGTTGGGTTTTTTCTTATAAAATCAGGTACTGTGACTTTGAGAGCTAGGCTAGGTATGTGTTTAGTTATTTAAACTTAAGACTGTAAAATTATCTGCACATTTTTCAGGCAAATGCTTAAAAGTAACTTCTGCTTCAGTAATTAAAAAAAAAAAAAAAAAATCCAGAACACGTATTGTTATGGTTGTTCTGATCATTTTCATAATTGTGAAATATTGTGAACCTTCCTAGTCTATATGGAAGCAGTCTCTGTAGAAATGTATACACTGTTCTGTTGACTTTGAGTTGTCAGAATCTAAAAGAATATGGCTGAATTCTGTGTGGCTCGAGTTCTCTGACTTTCTCTAGGAATTAGAGCGGGAGTAGAGCGCGGAATGAAAATTAAATCTCTATTCCTATGGCAAACTACTTGCTAAATGTTCTTTGGATGAATTTCTCAATATAATTTTTAATAGGTTTAATACTGTTCAACTAAAAGTATGTTCCTGGTTTTTTTTTTTTTTACACAGTAAAATCAGTCATTAACATGCAAATTTAATACTGTGCCCTATTGTTTATATATACAGGTAACATTTAAATCTTAGAATTGAGCTGTAGGCAGTAATACGTTTTAGGAATAGGAAGACTGAGTTGGTAATGAAATAGGGAATACATTTATAAGAAAGCTTTTTCATAATTTGTTTCTGATTATTTGTCTTGAAGACTCAACAGCAGGAAAAAAAAATTGTTCTGTGAACTTTTTTCAGTTTAATTTCTTTCGGGTCTTTAAAATAGCTACCTAATTTTAATGTATTATTTCTGGAATGTAATTTTGTGGGAGGATTACTAAAATAAAGTACTTACTGTGAAGAGCTATGCTGCAAAAGTGGTGAAGCTGTAATCCTTCTGCAAAGCAAGATTGCCAAAAGATTAGTTTCCAGTCTTCACTGGACAGCTCCTGTAGTACTTCAATCAATCAATCAGACAAGGTAGAAATAACTGTAGAGCAGAGAAACAGGCAGCCTTATGGCCAGGGTGGGCAGCATGTGATAGAGTCTGTTATTTCTCTTAAGGGGGGGGGGGGGAACCAAACAAAAACAACAACAAAACACCCAGAGAAAACCCCAACAACAACAAAAAAATGCCTTAAGCACTTGAAATATTTGTACAGGTGTTCTGTTTAAGTCCATCTCTGTATCTTGGGTGTTACTCATATCACTCATTTGTAAAGTTACCGCTGCCCTTCCTCTAAGTTACAATAACACAATTACCAAGGTCAGAATTTTAAATGGAATGTGATTGTAAGTGGTGGTTCTGGCTCACCAACAAAATATTTGCATGTTATTTGTTTGATGGGGGACTTATTGCAGGCATTCATGTAAATTGATGTAATTTGAAGAAGTTGTTCTATGACAGAACAAAAATCGTCAAACAAATGCTAGTTGCTGTTTGCTATTTAGTGACTCTCCTTTCAAGAGTCTGTAGTTGCTTTGGAAATATTAACTGAAGCTGCCAGAGAGAGGAAAAGTTGTGCTTGTGGATAAAGGCTCAGAAAAATTTGGAGAGTGTTTGAACAGAGGCAAAAATTGTGTGACTTCCGAACTAGAAAAACTTAAAAGCATGTTTAATTTGAAGTCTGTCAGTATTACTTGTGAAGGCAAAACATGATTGAAGACGCACAGGTGACTGAGAACACTGCTGAACTGGCACTGCAGATCCTGGAAGTCTCTGGTCACATCTTTGAAATGACAGGCATAGTGACACTACTGTGGAAACATCCAAGCTGGATGGCACTTCACTTGGGCCAATCTTCTCTTGAAACAGGGCCTTAGATCAGGTCATTCAGGGCTCTGTCAGTTTGAGGCCTGAGTATTTCCAGTCAGGGAGAATCTACTGTGTCTCTGGATGGCTGGTTTCAGTGTTTCACTGGTCTCGGAGCTCAGCTGCCATGAGAGTCCTGCATGCTGTTCTCCGGAACATCCTTGCTTTCCACCAAGGACAAGGTTTCTGTTCCCTGCTCCTCTTGTGAGTTTCATGTCCTGATCTGTGACATGTGGAGTCCCAGCTCCTTGCTGTGATCTCCTGCTTCTGACTGGCCTTGCCTGCCTAGCAGGGCATACTGTGTTTGGAGTGGGCGCAGCTGCTCTGAGTTACTGCTTGGTGCATCATCTTTTCCATCTTTATGCCTCTGTACACTGAATGAAAATTCTGCAGCATTAATGTGTGTCTCATGTTTTAATATATCTGGTGAAGTAGGGTTTAGATCCATGATGTGGCTTTTGATGTTCTATTTGAAAGCAATCAAGCTTTGGAGAGTTTTAAAGAACAAAACGAGTGAGGTAATTAGCTTTCTGTGTGGTTTGTTTGTTGTTTTATTGTTTTGTATGTTGTTGATGGTGGGTTGTGGTGTGTGGTGGTGGTGTTTTGTTTTTTGGTTTTTTTTTTAAGCTGGGTGTTTCCTTATGCCTTTGAACATGCCTTGCCTTTTTTCATACACAATTATAATTTGGAAATTTGCTGTTATGTTGCCTTAGTACAGTGGGGTAGAAGCCCGTATAATAGATTGGTCTGAGCCAAGATTATAGCAGACAATTTTGCATTGGCATATCAAGGTCAATGAAGGTCCACAGGTTGCTGATGTAGCAATTTCATCCATTTGTAAATATTTTTGCATTAAAGATGCACTATACACTAAAGTATTGTTTTGCAGTTCTTTAGTTTCTGTTTTTATATAGTTAAGGATCAGCTTATGCTTTTAGCACATAATGTGCTGAAGTGTGTTGTGTGTTGGTTTTTTTTTTTTTTTTTTTTCAGAAGTGATGACAAATATGTCCCTGGTGTTAAATTCACAGTTGGAGCGATTCAGCCTTGCTGTTGCACAAAAGGCTATCTCTTTGTTTTTCCTTTATGAGCATGAGTAGCAAGGATTCTTGAAATGTCTTATCTTGTCTAGACATCAAGTCTGCAACACTGTGCTAATTAGTCCATTATTATGTGTCCAGTTTCTTAAATGTTGCATATGCAAGTGGAAGTGACATGGGTTACCTCTGAAAATCTAGCATTTTCTGAAGACAAATTTTACCACATGAGCCTTGATTTTGGCAAAAAAAAATCAGACCTCTAAGTTTCTGAATGAGATTTGACACTCAGACCTCAATTTATCTATTATCACAGAGCTCTGGCACCTAAGGAGGAAGCATAGGAATTAATACATCCATGAATACTTTTTTTTTCTTAATGGAATTACTGTCTGACTGGATGCTTTCAGTTCAGTAGAATATTTTTTAATGTTCAAACCCTAATTGAGAGCCTTCTTGCTGGAAGATGCTGGAAATCAACAGATTTTTTTAAAGATTACATTTGCAACTTCATAGATAGAATGCATAGAAAGAAGCAAAAAATCAGCATATGGCTGGGTCAGCAGGCTGTCCAGATTCTGGTTCCAGATCTGCTGTCAAACTGCTTTCCTTTTTCATGTTAAATACTTAAATCTCTGGCCTAGAAGTTGCAGTCAATCAAGAAAAACAATTAGTAGTTGTAGTATGTGTAGCTTCAGAAGAACCATTTCTTCTTCTCCTGATTTGCCAGATTTGTTCTGGTAACATCTGTATAGCAATAACTGAATTGTCTTTGTGTGTATTTAACACTTTTTAATGGGCCTGTTCTATGGAGGTGCTGCTCCAAGAGGAGATAGACAGTTCTCTAAGTGCAACTTTGCACTGCAGTGACTTAAAGTTTTAGTTTTAATATCAGACTGGAAAGAAAAAAAAAAAAATTGCAGGCATTTCTGCCATGATAATTTCAATTTCTGTCATGGATGGAAGTACACTGCATGCCCTTCTCTGCACCCCAACCCCTCCTGTGTCCATTGCTGGTTTTGTTTTGCTTCAAACAGAACTGCTTTACAGTGCTTCAACAGTGTGAAGGTGAAAGAGGATGTAAATACAGGTAGCTCCTGCATCTTGACTAGGAATAAGCTAATGAGAAACTGTGGTAAAGCTTTCAGAAAAGTTGCTAAGATCTGGATCTGAAGATTAAAGTTTTTAGCAGTTGTAGTAAAATAAATAAGTTGTACTAATGAAAATCCAGGAATGTAGGAAGGAGGCTGTAAAGATGGCCTTGGATGTACTTTTTTTTTTTTTCAACTTTAGCTGAGCCAGGGAAACAGGTTACCATTTTCTTAGATTAGTTTGTTGGTCTGCATGTGCTGTTGCTCGTTTCAGGCAAAATTATCTAAGTTGGAAAAAAATCCCCTAATTAAAATATGAGTAAAGAGGTAGGTAAGTTAAGTGAAGCTGAAGGAACTGGAACAGTAGCTAGAAAACACATTAAAGGATTATTTCTGATTATGGATGAGGTCAGGCATGCTTTATTTCTGACAGGAGTAGACCAGACAAGAGTAACAGGCCAGATGAGAGTAAAAGATGGGGAAGCCATAGGCTTTTGTTCCCTCCTTGCTTTTCTGTTGTCTTTCAAACCTTGTGTACTTAATATACAGTGGCAAGGCCTTAATGATGAACTCATCATCATCAGTCTAATTGGTTGGTAGCATAGGATGTAGCATGCCTTCTCTGAGCTTATGTTCATTTTATTTAAATGTAAGATGTAATTAAGTGTGTTAATTTATTTTTTCCTAATCAAGAAAACATTTGTCTCAGGTTTTGGTATCTTGCCTTAGGCTTCTCAGAAAAATGACAATTCCTTAATTTAATTATATCATCTGCCTATGATCTTTTTCATCCTTTTGTGGTTTATTAGTTTTCTTGTATCTGTACCCATCGCCTTATATACAAGGCAAGTAATTTATTACTTTTTCCATTCTTAGGCAGTTTTTCTTCCATATTAATTCTGACTTGCTAATTTTTCTACTATCTTTTAATATTCATTCTAGACCACCTTGAATTTTTTACCATTGAAAAATCAAACCAGTTAAGTTGTTATGCTTATTTTCATCTTTATAGTTCACACTTGCCTTAAGTCTTTTTTTTTGTCTGGGATCTTTCAATTTTCTATATCTCAGCTGTTTGTTAGAAATCTGGATTTTCATGTTTATGAAACAGCAAGATGGAGAACATAAAGGCTTTTGGTTAGTATCTTCACAATCTCCTTATAAATACATGGGTTTAAAGCAGGATACCTGTAAAAGGATGCAAAAACTTTAGCTGCTTTTGTTGTGTAACATGGGTTACCATGTGTTAGAAGTTGCAGTCCTTCACTTTCCATTTATTTAGCTATGTTCTCTTCCCTTTTCATGGACCGTAGTGGGTTATTTGGTATGCACTGCAGTGTTTGTAATTATAAAGTGGTGCATATGCAAAATCAGTGCAACTCACTCATTTTACTTCAGCACCTGAAGGTATAGTTTAATAAGGAAGTGTGTTACCACATTTCAGCTTTTTACTGTCTGCTTTTCTTCATTGGAAATATGATAGTGTTATTTAATATGCAGTACTCACAGGGCAATACTTTCAAGAGAGCTTCACACCAGAAATGTACAGATAAATCCAGTAACAGTAGGGCATTTAAGAGAGACTTGAACATATTATACAGAGTTCACCTTTAGCTTTCTGTCACTACCTAATTATGGAAGACTTTGTGTTTGTCAACTTATTTTGCCTGCTGTTTTTTTAATGGATGTTTACATTTAACATACAGCCTGTGCTGAGCACATTGTTTTGAAGTTGGTGAATGCTGGGGACTCAACTAGTTGACAAATGTAGTTGTTGATACAGTTTTTGATGTAGAGGCACTTCATTTATATGATCAAGCAGTACTGCAGATTGTAAGATCTCAAAGGGCTGTCTGCTTACAGACAGTCTTAAAGGGGATTCTTTACAAATGTTATTTGATTGCAGATCTGTGGAAGACTTAAATGGGAGGGGTAAGTAGTTAAGTTCTTGACAACATTTCTGGACTTAACTGAAACAAAAGAAAACATGAAAGAAGGTTATACCTGTTTCACTCTGCTCAGCTGTTCAGATCTGAAAAACAAGATCCACTTCTTGGTCAGATAAAGTGAAACTCTAAGGAGTTGTCCATTAAACTTCTTCTTTTTCAATCAACAGCTAACAGTGATTATTTGATTTAAAATTTCTTCTTCTGTCATGAGAAACCAGAAGAATTTAATAACAGGATGAAACTTGGCAACTACAATGCGGAGTAGCCTAGGAAGAAGAAAGATTAGTTTCAGGAGATGAGTGTAAATAGAATTGCAAAAAGCATTAGGAAGAGAAGAAACTCTGAAAATGTGTGGGCCTTCGTATATAATTGGGAACTAATGAGAAATTGCCTACTGAAAAAACTGTCAGAAGTTAAGATGCTTGGAAGGATAAGCAGAACTGGCACTGGCAAACCTCCTAAGAAAGCTGAAGGACAAAACCAGAAATGAATAGTCAGAGCCTTGATAAAGGCATTAGTTTCTGTGGGAGTGAGGGTTGTTGGGTTTGTGTGTAGTGCTTTTTGGTGGTGGTAGAGTCCTGTTGTTGTTGGCTTTAATGAATTTAATTTAGAGGATAGAGAGCCTCCTCTCCAATTTTGTTTCCAGCTTATTTTTGCTTTAACTGAAGGCCATTGGTAGGCTTGAAAGGTGGTTTTAGCAGTGTTTGATTTTATTTTTGAACGATTTAAGTGTGGAAGATAGAATTTTCTCTTAGTTGGCTCAATGCACTGAGGCTTAAAGTTTTAACTTTTTTTAGTATTTTCTTAAAACTGCCTTGATCTTCAGAAGTCCGTTCCAACCCCTACCATTCTATGACTTTCTCTTCAACAAGGCATCTTTCAAATTTTGAAGAATGTTTCAGAATTGCTACTGGGGAAACCTGCTGGTTCCTGCATTTGAAAAAAAAAAAGAGAATAGAATAGTCCAATACACCTAATAATTAGATCCAGAAATTTCAGTTGCCTCAGAAATAGCCCTAGCACAAAGAGCTACTGTCTAGTATCTGTTCCACACCCCCCCCCCCCCGAACTGATTTAACATCAGCTCTGTCACTGTTTCCAATGCAGCTGAGCATTGATCATTGAAAGACTTAGAGATGAAACAGGAATCCAAGTAGTGCTTGAAGCAGGTTGTGTGTAGGGTAAATGGAGAACAGCGTCATAAATATGTGATGATGGGAAAGTGGTAACTGAGCAAACATGGAAAAAACCCTGGTAAGTGGCAAATCAAGTGTAGTGAGAGGAGGGTGGGTGATAGGAGGGTCTTGATATTTGGCATAGGAGCTGGTTGCCATTTCTCCCGCACTGACAAGAGCTTCCAGGCCTCAGAAGGTTGGAGTTGACAGAGACAGAAAAGTATAACACAGACAACCTGTAGGTCTGGAAGATCTGCTGAAGTGAGAATTTACAGCCTTATGTTGTTTTGTGTGTCTTTTACGGACTGTAGGCCTGATCTTAATATAACAGAAACGTGTTTTGTAGATGATAGCTTTGTTAGCGCATGTAGCTTAATCCTCTAATCAATTGTAATCTGATTTCTGTACAGCTCTGATTAGTGTATAAATATTGGATCATCTGTGAAGAAACTTTTTGGTGACAAGTTGTATTTGTCACCTGGTTCTTAAGTTTCTATTTCTTTTCATATTCTGTATCTCAAGTGCCTAGCCTGATATCCTCTTTCTTTTGGTAGTTGTTTCACTGAGCAGGTTAAACACTATCTTTTAAAGGTGGTAGGCTACACCTTTTTTAATAGCTTGTTCTTTTCTGTGAACATTAGTAAATTGACAGCCATTAATTGGGTGGCATTTGGAAACCAAGCAAATGATGTAAAGTTAAAAAGCTACAATTTAGAGGACCATTATCATGGGGTTTGTTCAAATTATTTGCAGTGTATATAATATTTATATGGGTTTGTATCTTAAAAGCTTGGCACAGAACGTATTAAGTCCTATAGTTCTTTTAGTCATATAGTTATTTTTCATAGTTGTTGTTGTTGTGTGTTTTTGTTGTTGTTTTTGGGTTTTGTGTGTGTGGTTTTTATTTTAGATAATTCCAAAAGGCATCAGAATTGGGAACTTACTTTCCTACATTATATGGGGGGGAAAAATATTTTGTTGCATAAATTGCTTATACATGTGCTTCTCTGTAACCGAAGATTATAAAAACATTAGATTTTTATCTTGGGGTGTAAATGATTAATGCACATCATCATTTATCACCAGCCCACAAGGATCACTTTCCTGCTTTAACTCATTTGCACTGATGTCGTGACTTTCAGTCCTCAGTGATTGTCTGGACATACCTTAGTGTGGGTATCACAATTGCATGCTTCACAAAATGTGGCAGAGAAACAAGAACCAAGATTCTCTGCAGGACAAAGGTTGTATTGTGCCTGGTTTACCTTGGTGCTTTGATTTTGAAAGGCTAATAGTCAACCTGACATAAAATCACAGAATTTGAATACTGACAAAATCAAGTGAATCATGTTGTTCATGGTCCTTTAGTTTCTCATGCTTCTTGAGAAGGACTCTTTATACATTAATTTTCTGAGCTATTGAACTTTGAGCATTGCTCTGAGTAACACTAATAACCTTTAATAGATGAGTTTGATACTGTTTCTCCATGGTTTGACTTGCTAGCATTCTTTCCCCTCTCCTCCCCCCAGATACTTATACTTGGTTTCATTACAATGTGAAATGTTGTATTTATGTGGGTTCTGTGTGTACTTACTTGACCTTAATTAATCCCCACAAGCAGTTCACCACCCTAGTATAGTAGATAACGTAATATATTAACTTTTTTGGTCATGTGCTACCTAAATTAAAAAAAAATCTCCACATAAGCATTTTTAAACACAGAATCAGAAATAGATTAAGGTGTGCTGACACAAGCTTTTCAGTGATCATATTCAGCTGGAAATTTGCCCATTCCATTACATGTTTTTTTTAAGTTGGCTTCCTGGAGAAACTAGCTTATGCAATCACAGAGTATCTCTGCTGTGTATCTTTTAACTCTATTGTCAGGTTTAAACTAAATGCAATTTAGGCATGAACCAAGGTGATTAGTTGTTACAAGTTTTATGAAAATAGGCAGTAGCAGAAACTATATGAGATCCAGTGGAGAAAGAACATAATATAATTGCATCTTATTAGACATCAGAAAGTCCCCTTAAGAAAGTGCTGCAGTTGTTTAAAAGCCCCAAAGAAATAAAACACTCCCACAAAAAAAAAAAAAACCACAAACAAACAAAAAAACCAAACTCCCCCCCCCCCCCCAAAAAAAAAAAAAAACAAAAAAAACCACAAAACACCAAACAAACACAACCCCACCAAC
>JANHGN010011435.1:75944-88252 GCA_024605025.1 Megaceryle maxima
CAATAGTCTTAGCTTCAAAAGATCTTTTTAAATACAAAATAAACTTATTTTTCACATAAAAAATAGTTTACAATTTGAAAAAAAAAAATCACTGATTCCCAACCTTTTTTTGAACCGGGTAATTGCTGTGATTCTTTAATATTACTTAGGAGCTGTAACCCAAGCCTATCAAGTAACTAATTCCGAGTACTGGGGGATATAGCCAGTGGCGGATCCACTGTATAAATGCAGAACCCCATTAGTGTTCCCTTGGAACCACAATTGGTAATCACTGCCCTAAGACATACAATTTAGTAACCATAAAAGATAATCTCTAGTTTTTGTGGCTTTCTCTTTGGGGAGAAGCATGCTTTCTATTTTGACTAATTTTGGGTTGGATTTCTGCTTGCAAATTGAAGTGAAAATAGCTAGAATTGTGGGAACAGATTCAGAGGGGGGATAGTTTGGGTGTTGAATGTTAAAAATCCAGAAGGGATGAATATATTTGCAATGAGAAATGAGGCTTCTTCATGCAGCTTTTCTGATCTGCTCCTCCCCCAGCCGTTATGCTAGCTTTGTTCTCTTCAGTCAAATACAAACTATATAAAGGAAGATAGATGCTAAGATTATGTGGTTGCTCCAGCACAGATCCTGTGTGCCTTTTCTGTTTAGGTAAAGTAGCAGTTCTATGAGCAGTCCTGGATGAGCTTGTCATGGTCCTATCAAACCCGGGACAAGCTCAAAGACTGGGTACACTAGTAAGGCTGTAGAAAAATGTGCTTTCTAGATGTCGTCTACATCTGCTGGTTGCCCTCTCACCCTAAATAGGTGAATCTTCCCTGCAGCCCATCTTAGCAAGTGACCTGATCAGGCTGATTCTGCCTAAAAATTATTTTTAGGAGTTATCCTGTATATTTCTGGCTAACACAACCAAGGGGGGTGATGATTTCTGGCATGGGGATGATGACAGCTGGGAAGGGGGAATAGTCTTTTCAGCTGTCACAGCTGCATGTGGAAAAAAGATACCTATCCACAAGCTAGGGAATGCTTATAGAAGTCTTTGAAAACATGGCCTTAGTTTGCTCTTTCCTTTATTTGATTTTGTATTTGAAATGAGTGCTTAAAGTAAATGATGAGAGTGACTGTTTAGAGGGTGGATACAGGACCTTGACTTGGACATGAAAAAAATTTGATCAGTTACTGAGGCACTAATAAAACTGATTTGTGAGGCTAATATAATGTGTGAAGTAATTCTAAACTTTCAGAAACCTTAAGGTTTAACATAAACTAAGTAATAAAATGTTGGTAATCTAAGTAATTGTTTTTCTTCTTGCAGCTGTTGTTTCTCCTCTCTGAAAAGTTGCATTACATACAGTAGTTTGCTTCTTTTGTGTGCTTATGCTGCACATGTGATTAAAACTCATTGCCTTTGGCATGCATATCCAAACCTACTTTAGCAATTTTTGTAACCATTAAGGGAGGAAAAAAAAAAAGCTGCTCTCTAGACAGTGATGGTGAGAAAGCCTTCTCATTTAAGGGTTTGTTCTTAAACTCATTGATCCACTTGCTTTGAGTTTATGATAATGTTGCTGCCAGTTAATCATGCAACTGATCTACTGGGAGTTGCTCTTAATTGGGAAAGGAAAATATTTTTTTTTCTTCTCTTGCTGCTTGTTTACATTATACTTTATTTTCTTCAATGGCACAATCTGAGGATAAAATTCTGTCTGGTCCATTAACAAAAATGAGCCCTCTTAATGCAGAATGTTGAATCTGAGAATATTTGTAGCTGAGGATATTTGTCAAAATTGAAAGTGTGAAGACCTGTGTTGAGGGGAAAACTGAATCACCACAAGTCACTTTTTGGTAAAATCTTGTGCATCATTACTGATTTTGACTGCAGCACAGTCCATATATGTGGATTTTAAACTACTCTGTTTTCTGTACAAAAATATTTGTGTGCTTTTATGACAAGGAAGACTGGTTTGTCATGTAATTGTTGCTGTTAATATACATCCCATTCTGATAAAGCTTAATTTAATATCACTTTCCTTTATGGTCAGTGAACATAACTGAAAGCTATTAAAGCATTTTGAACAAGAGAATTAACATAGACAGAGTCTTTTGTAGATAAACTTCACCCTTCCTGTTTTGGATGGAGCAATAAGTTTACCATAGAGCAGATTTAGGAAATAGCTTTCCATCAATTCAGTATTTTATAAATAAAAAGTTGCAGGGCGAGGTCCTTCCTTTGGCATAAAACTGATTATTTCCTGTTTAATCCTGAACTGGTGCATTTCAAGTAATGGGATTTTTTAGCATCTGTCAGAGAGGAGAGCTTTTAGGATTTTATTTTCATTTATGGTCCTATGAAAATGCAGCTTCTAGACTAGAAGATCACTACAGAACAAAGAGAAATTAATGACTATATAAATTGTTGCTGTTTCAGACAGTATTTGGACTGCACAGTTGTAGCTGGACATTCTTAAACATGACTGGGTATTCTTCTATGTGAACTGAAAAGGTGTCACTGATGTATCTTTAAGAGATTATCAGTACTTCTAGTGAGGTTTAGAAACTGATGAATTGTAATTGCTATAGATTATCTGAATTTATTTGAATTCAGATTTATCATCTGCTTGCAGAAGGAACACTTTCTATGAGGAAAAAAATAGGTAAGAGGTGGAACTTAACCTAATACTGCTGTTTTACCTAAGGAACACACAAGTTAATATATGAAGTAACATTACCCTCGTCCAACACATCTGTTGTAAAAAAGCCTGTGAAATCTAGGCCACACACAAACTGGTCTCCAAGGGCCTGTAGTTGGTGTTAGAATGCTGTTATTATGTGGTCTGATTGGTTTAGTAAAGAATTATCTCCAGTAAAACCATGTAACATAATAGTCCTTGCTCTGCCACATGGGAGCTACTTCTGCTTGACTGAGCAAGACATTCTTGAAGTAATAATGCACTTGCTCTTGCCAAAATGTAACATTAAATGGAGTGTATTGCTATGTGCATTTTTTGTTGTATATCAATTCTTCTTCACTTAAACATCTGCTTAGTCCTCCTCTGTAGTATTGAAAAGCATTAAATATATGGATTTCCTAGCAATATATTGAAAGCAAACTTTTTGGTTCTTAACTGAAAGCTCTTTTGTAGTAGCTTTAAAGCAATGGGGAACTATAGGGAAAATGTAACTTTTCATAATGAAAACTCTGTTGCTTTCCAAATACTCATTTAATTGCCAGGCAGTACGAATCACACCAGTTTGAGGTTTACTCTTGCACTGTGGTGAATATTTTGTTTACTATGCTTTCCCTGCACTTGGACTTAAAAGAGCTAAGACAGTTCAATAGTTCATGTGAACAATTTTCTAAATAGTACCAACTTAGTTGGGTTTTGCTGTGATTGTTCAGAACTTTGTAGCCTTGCTCTACAGATTTGTCCTTGTGTAACTGAAGCTGTAAACACAATTGTTGAGGACTTGTCTTCTTAATTTTTTATTTTTATTATTTTTTTCTGTGCTCAACAGTGTCATACAAAAGCTGTATGTTCCTTGTGTAGACTGCTTCGTAAGCATTGAGTAAATGCACACCTGTGTCATTTCTTGTTTGGAGGATGAAGGGAAGGAGTTGAGGAGGGTTGGTGCTTCTCTACAGAGATGGTGATTAGGGTTATTTATTGCTGAGAGGCAGAGCCCTGCATCACAGAAGTCATAGGCAGATGAGGCTGACGTGCAGAAGACCAGGCAGTGTGGCTTTGTTCTTGCAGTCTTTGCACACCCGAGCCAGTCACCGGCTTCTCTGTAGCTGCAGTGGACTCCACCCTGTGCAAACCCCATGACTTCACTGTTATTGCTGAGGTGTCAGCAGGGGCATGATAAGAAACAAAGGAATATCCAGAGGGTGTCTTGAGCTTAAACTGGAGATAATGGTTTCATGCAAGTAAATTATTTGACCTCTGTGTTTGTTTTCCCACTGTGCTACACAGCATAGAAAAGATCAGACTTCTGTCTCGGGACCCAAGGCAACTGTTCAGGGTTTTCAGCCTTAAAATGTACATGCAGATACAGCAAGGAGTTGTTACTGTAGACATAGACACCCATCCTCCAAGTGTACAGAGCCCTTTTCATACTAGAATTTCACTTTAAAGTTAAGTGGAAAGCCTCAAAGTGGCACTGTTTTAGACTGCATTTACCTCTTTCAAATTAGTTTAATCAAAGGAATAAATAAAAACACTGGCAGGAGATACTGTGTCCTCAAAGCAAGATGCTGTAGAGCAGCTTAACAGAAACACCATGGCCCCATGTGGGGAGGAGTGATCAGCTCCTGGTGCCCTTAGCTCCCCCTTCTAGGGGCCTCCTCCCAGCACCTGTCCCCACTGCCCTGTGGTCATGTTGCCCCTTGTGTTGCTAGCCCTGGTCCTTGGGGGCAAAGCAAAGTTTGAATGGGAATTCGTGCTGCTTTTAAAATTATGGCTGTATCATTTATTCTCCATGAAGGGACTTCAGTCAGGTGTTTAGATGCCAAAAATAGTGGGCTTACATTCTGAAAGGTAATTATTAAGCCAAGCACTTGAGACTTTCCAATGGGAAGGGAGACAGAACATCATTTTAGTGCAAATAAGTTAAATATTTTGTATATTTTCAGTAAATAGTAAATTAAATTGAAATTGTTCATTATTACATAGTGGATTAAATAACTTGTTTCCCTCAATTTGCATTTCAATGAATATCTAATTGGTCTATAAACTCATTGATTAATGGGTGCAGAAATTATTACATAGATTCAAGGCAAAATTATTAACACACTTTTAACATGGGAATAGAGTAGATTCGTTGATATTTTTATAATTAAAAATTATTTATCACTGTTGTAACCAGGTATTAAATTTGTTGTATGTTAATTCAGCTTTTTTCATAAGCATGAAAAATAGTTCATCTTGGTTGAAAACCTATTTTAAATGTCTTGATTGTGGGAGTTGTCTGCAAGTGGTTTAATGACAGTTCTGAGCATTCTTTGCACTGTGGAGCTATAAATTTATGTATTGTACCCGTAAACATAACAGTACAATTACATTGCTGCTGAAGTAATGAAAATTTCTCTACTCTTTCAGTAGAGGATGAGCTTATTCTACTTGAGGAGACTGATTTTTCACTTGAGTTAAAGTATAATTTGCACAGTTGAGAAAAAATCCAAGATGCTATGTAAATAAATTTAGTAGTAGTGATTTGGAGAGCGGTAATAATTCCTTTTAAAAGATGTCTTTGGCAAAGAAAATACTGTGGTATCAGCAACATTGAAGTCATTCAGTAGCTTCCCCATTTGCCTGTGTTTACATGAACAACTAAAATGCAAAATCTTACTGCATATGCAGTCGGCTTAGGGCTAGGTCTGCAATAAAAAAAATCTTTTAGCAAAGCTCTTCAGTTAGAACTACAATGGTCTGTCTGTCCATACCAGGAAAACCTGGTTATAGATATGGCTGTGTTAACAGAGGAGAGCTTTGTCAGATTTATTTTAGGTGTGCTGAGGAGGGGAAATAAGCAGCTGGTTTATACCACCAGAGGGCTATACCAGCCTAGCTGTTGAGGTTGAGCTGGGGGAGCAAAAGCTCTGTTCCCTCTGTGTGGTGGAGAGGAGCCCTGGGGGCATCAGTGAAGCTGGAGAAGATCTCGGGCAGTTTGCTCTTTCATTAATGGCCTTGTCTGGAGGGGCTGAGGTACTTTCGTTCTTGTGCTGGACTTGTGCTCTGCCAGCTCAAGCTCTGGCTTTGTCAGAAATCAAACTACCAGGGAGTACATTGCTTCTTTCCTCCTTTCATGGAGTATTTGATACTTGGGAAATGTGCCCTTAGTAAATGAAAAGTTTCTGTCTTCTGAAAAATAATATATTAAATGAATACTTGCATGAATCACAGATACAAGATTGTGATTGCTGGGCATGTTGGGTCTTCTCAAGGGTGAGTTAGTATCGAAGGGTTGCAGGCTATTTAATGTGGTTTCTGAGCCACAACCCTAAATCCGTCTCCTTCCCTCGTGTGAACTGAGCCTTGAGGGTCTTTTGGCCTTTGGGATGAGAAGCTGAGAACCGGCATCTCTGAAGATGAGCACTGACTCACAAGCACTGATGGTGGGCTGTATACATATGGCGCAGAGCTGCTCAGAGAGCCTAGAGTTGCATCATGTTGCTATGGAGGAGTCCTGGTGGTGTTGAGAGTAGTAGATGAATCTGTAAATGTACGGAATGCTAAGAGTACTCAAAAATGTAGGAAAGATTGTGAGAATAAGAGCAAGGGATTGGAGATTGCAGGTTAAATCACGGGCATCAATTTCACTTCCTAAATCATGATATCCACTTAATAGATGTGGTCCTTCTCATGCTTGGTGGTCCTGCTTGTGTTTGTAAGCAAAAGTACCCCCTTCTGCATTGAAATGAATTTGCCCATCTTGTACATAAGAGACTTATGCAAGCAAGGCTCAAGCAGCTTTTTTTGATTCCTATTCTAGAGGCTTTTTCAAGTGCATAAAGCCAAGAGCACTCAAAAGTGCCACAGTCACATTCATTCATGACCATAGCTTCAGAGGATAGTTCACGTTGTCTACCTTTTATATAAAATAAAGCACATTCATTAGAACAATTCTTCCAGAAATAAAAGGTTACAAGTCAGTTGAGTCCTTCCTGACACTGAAAGGAGAAATTTGCATCTCCCACTTGCCATTCAGTTGTACTTTCTACCAGCTGCGGATGTGGAAAGATAAAGAAGCTAATTTGTAGCTTGGTGGGACCAGTCTTCCTTGAGGGGTCTTTCCAGTTATCGGGGAATTTCTCTCTTCTTCAGCAGCTGCTGTTTTTAGCAGTTCTGAATCACCTTAAGAAGTTAGAAAGCCTTTCTTTGCACAGACTGTAGAGCTAAGCTGGGGAAACTTGGTGCACACTTTATTTTAAAGGTAGTGAATAGCTCCCCTTAGCTTTGCTGTTATTCTTGGCCTCATCATCTTTGAATATTGTCTACTGTTGCTGTTGAAATTAAGCTGCTTTTTTGGGCAGGCATGTAAGACTTTGAGACCAAGACTGAGTCCCAAGTTTCTGACTCTTCTTCAGACTGTAGTCACTGCAAGAAAGGCCATCTTAAGTTCTCATTTTTTATTCTCAGTGCTGTTCATATTGTCTGACACTCTGTATTGCAAAATACAGCTCTGGAACAGTTTGAGGAGAACAGGGGGCTGTGTTAGGCATAGATAGGAAACAACGTGGACACTGTTAGTGAGTAGTAGACACATCATCAAGGTATTACCTAGCTAGGTACCATTTCATCTATGCCCAGAGTTCAGATTTACAATGAAGTGTTGGTGGTGTTTTCCATCCATCAGCTGAGCCATTCAGTATGGTTGGGGTTTTTTGTGTGTGTGTGGTTTTGGTTTTTTGTTTGTGTGGATTTTTTTTTTCTTTAAGCCAAGCCCACTTTTGGATTTTCTTTGCAGTCTAAGACATGAGCATCCCCCGTGTGCTTGCTTCCCTTTCAGAGGTTAATGTCCCAGAGCTGAGCTGGAAGAAGAGTATGAGTGGTATCCTTTTATTGCTTTTGTGTCCATGTCATACATTGTAATTTAAGTCCCTGTTGATGGTACTTTGAGGTTAACTGTGAAAACATTGCACAGACAGAGATTAGGGAGGTCTCAAATTTCATTCTGCCTGGTGAGTTCTAGGTCTTGATCACCTCCAGCTTGGGGGACTAACATCTCCATTGCTTTAGCTAAATCTGGAAGTAAATCTCTTTTAGCTAAGTTTAAACAGTTCTAAGAGCAAATTTGGGGTTAGTTTTATCAAATATGAGAAGCGCTCACTACCGTGTTGTGGGTGCATCAGCCTTCAGATTTGTATCTAGACAAAGCTGAAATGCTTATGTAAAGGCTAGCATGGTGAAGAGCTGATCTCAGACAGAGCTTCTATGCTATTATCATGTAAGAATAAAAAGAGCTAAAATGGCATGAGAGTAATGTAAAAGTAGACGTATTTGTGATCCCCTGACCTCACAGATGCGCTGATTCTGGAAAACTCTTCAAAGAGAACTTGAATTCAGCTTATATACTTCTCATTCACAGGAAAATATATTTTTTTTTTTCCTGTGTATATAAAATAAATTCTAATATATTTTTATATTTGGGAACAGAACAGCTGTTTCTGCTTCTCCTTTTTATCTGCTTAAAGTGTTATGCATTCTTTCTATTGTGCTGGTGCTGTAGCTGAGGTCAGAGAATAAAAGTATGCTAGGGCCTTGGTAAATGATCACCCTATGGCTGTAGCTGTTTTCGGGATTACCTGACATATATATCAGACAGAATAATCAAGTCATTGGTATCATTCTCTTTCTTGTTTTTCAGTATGAAATGTTATTTCTTCTTTACTCACACATGGAATCATTTTCACTTTTTACTTCCAGATGTTTACAGATGAGCTTTCCATGGTCTGAGCTCAAAATCAGTATCAGCTGGAATTCTAAAGATAGGGGTATTTTCCAACCTTGTTGGGTCATAAGTTCTTCAGCATTTTTCTCCAAAATGGAGGGTTTTTTTGTTCTGCTTGTTTGGAGTCCTTTATGCAGTGTTCTTCCTCATGCATCACATTCTTGGCTTATTTTCCAGAAATATCCACAACTGCTCCTGTGGAGAAGATGGATTTTAACAAACCTTTTCAAGAGCTTTGAGTGCTTTCATGATTTTTTTTTTATAGTTGATTGTACCATTAAGCTGTAATTAATATTTTTCTGTAACTGATATTCTTGTCATTGATAATCTCTACTTCCTTCTGCAGATCATAGTAACTTCTCTGTGATGGTTGCCAGTCATAAACCAGTTTATATTTGAAGCCAGTGTATGAAGTTATTTCTACTTCACAACTGTGGCTCACAGTTCTTTCTGTTGTGCTGATGCATCTGTTTTTAGAACTGAATCACATTAATTGGGGGGGAAGTAATTTTAAAAGGGATCATCTTGGTGATGCAATTTGTCGCAGCTATACAAATAGGTCTATCAGCACAATTGAGAAAGAGGCAGATTGCACCAGGAGGATCAGAATTAGCAGCTGGGATAGAAAGCTGGTTGAGGGAAAATTGCTCAATTATCTAGAGGAGCTGTTTCCTTTGTTTTCTGTTGTTAGAACTGCCTTCCTGCTCCACCTTCGCCCTCTTCCCCTGTTTTAGGTCACCTCTTTTTTTTTTTTTTTTTTTAAACGTCTTTTGTCACGAAGTCTTGAAAATCTTCATCTTGTGTATAAAGGAATTTAGTTTCCAGATTCTTGTTACAGTAAAATGACTTCTGTCTAGATGCAGTGATGACAGTGGGTTTCCTGATTCTGCTCCAAGTCTTTTGTAAAATTCTGAAGAAAAATGTGCTTAGATCGAGCTAATATTTATATGCTAAGGGTCAGAGAATTTCATCTGGATTAGTTCTTTGTGGTGTGTGAGAGAAAGAGCAGATAGCACTCTTTGCCATTAATTTGAAGACCAATTAAAAATAGAGCATTTCCTTCAGTTGTAGCTTTGGCTGGCTCCCCAGAGACAGGGTGATGTGTTTGTGCTCTCTATTAGTATCAGGGTTTCACTCAAGCTGGTGTTGCACAGCATCCTCTGAAGACTGACAATTACCAGGTTCATTTACCTGTGGAAGATCACTCTCACATCCTTGGTCTGACCACTTCAAAGGTGATAAAATAGGACAAATAGGCATGCAATAAGGGGGAGGTGGGGGGGGTGGGGTTTGAACTATTTCCCCCAAAACATAATGGCTCTGGGGAGAAAAATCCTTTCAGAAGTCCTCCTGTGAAGGTGCTAGCAAGCATACTGCAAGTACTTGAAAGGCATGAGTTATACAAAGTTAAATACCATCTGTCTGTCATATGGCTAATCAGAGACAGTGATTCTTTCTGAGCTTTTTCCTTAGAAAGAGTCAAGAAAAAAGTAATCCAAATTTACTCTGTTTGAAGTTTTCTTACCAAGTACTGTGTTTTATTTGTTGTGGAATGTGAACTCTCAGAGCCTGGGTTTCGTGCTGATATTTTACTACCAAAGAACTAAACATATCAAGCAGGAAGCGAGCCCACTGTCAGAAGAAACGCCATATGCATGCCATTTCCACACTTCAGATGTTTAGCTCCTGTTTGTACTGGGCTGCACTCTTCTTTTTGACTTCTTAATTTCCATGGAAAACTAGTTTCTTCCACGAGGTGCTCTTTTTATTTGCCAACAAGTGCTTGAAAAGTAGGTTATGTTTTAAACTACGTTTTATAGAGTATACTATCAAACATTTGAGAACCGTTTTTATTAAAGGTTAAATCATTGTGGTTTTGACAATAGCTTAATTAGTGTGCAGTATGTTTTATGTTGGTTGTTGGTTGGGTTTTTTGTTTATTGCCTTTCTGGTATGAATATGCTTAAGCTGCCCTTGGACTGGTCCTTATGGACAAAAAAAGCGTGGTCGTGTTTGGTTGTGGTGTTTTGTTTGGGGTTTTTTGGGGTTTTGGTTGTGTTTCTCTTTTTACTAATGGAAAATTGCTTTTATGCAGTTGTATCATTTGTGTCTACAATATTGATAATGTGGGAGGAACTGTAAAAAAAAAAGTTATGACACAAGCACACAATACTAAAAGATAACTGTACTTTGAGGAATACCAACATTGTACCTTTTTTTCCTCTTCTAAAAATGTAGAGATACAAAATTTACTTATCTCCATTCAAAATGCCAGTGTACTTTCTAAATAGAAATTGACACAAGAGGTGTGAAAATGAACTGCATCTGGCAGTTGGAAGACTGAGAAGTTTCTTTTTTGGTGGGTGTGTAGATTAATAACCTTAGCTGGAATCTGAAAAAAATAAAACCATATTTGAAAAGCCACTGACTTGCTTTGAAAACTGCTTAAGAGCAGAGTCAGGTGTGTGTTTGAGAAACAGTTGCAGTGATAATGAGAAGTTATTTCTCCTCAACTGTGGTACATAACTGACTTGCAAACTCTTCATTCCCTGCAGTACAAGATCAGACAGGATCACACAGGTTCACATAAACCACTGTGGGATTTCTATTATCCTTAGTGGTTGAATCACCAATACTGTCAAACTAATTAAAGTCGTTATTTGTCAGGGACTTGCAAATCAAACAGATATCCAACAAACAAACAATTTGTTGAAATTATTTAAACACAACTTGTATTTAAACCATTAGGAAAGATTACAAACTAAGTTATTGATGTTTTGTGTAAAGATTGAGGTTGCTAGACATGACACAGTTAAATTGATGTTATGTGTATTTGCAATGGAAATGTGGTTCAGTATTTGCACATTATTCTGCTATTATTTATTGCTGCAAGAAGAGCTTTATCTCTCTTTTTAAGATATTTCTTTTCATAAGAGTTATTTCTTGTGTCAACATAGTTCTAAACCAGCTACATTTGTATTAGCTCAGGTTGGAAGAGGAAGAGACAAGTACGTCTTAGAGTTGAAACTCATGTAAAATCCAACATTCTGTGTTTGGTCTGGGTCTGCAGTAGCGCCAAACTGAATGAGGGCTGTTGGTGTGCTACTGTAAAGAGTCTTGCGTTTAATCGCTTTCTAAAATGTGTCATTTCCAGATCTACAGACAAGACTGTGAAACCTTTGGCATGGTAGTGAAGATGCTAATCGATAAAGATCCATCGTTAGAGAAGTCCATTCAGTTTGCCCTGAGGCAGAATTTGCATGAAATAGGTGAGCGATGCATTGAAGAACTCAAACATTTCATTGCTCAGTATGATGCTGCCAATCAAGATCTTTCAGAATCCTTCAAAGAGGGCTCATACTAAGGACAAAACCATGCTTTTAGATCTTCCTCATTGTGTATGCCATAATACATAAATCTGCTTCTTGCGGGGAAAGAGGAGATCTTGTTGGAGATTTGAACCCAAGGCCTGCGCTTCTTCCTAGTAGCTCGGGTGGTTGTATCTTGTTCACTGTGGTCTCCACAATTGTATTCTTCCAACCTGTACTCGTGACATCGATTCCTTTGAGAGGATGTTCTTTTCAAAAATGTTGTAAAGTGACAAACTATTTTTGAAAACTTTACACAGTTACCTAGGAAAAAAATGTTCAGTCTGATATATGTATACTTACATTTTGATGTTTATAAGTGTAACTTCAAACAATATTTTTTATTAAAATAACAAGAAGTAGCTCTTCATTCTTCAGCTTATGCAGAAATGTCTTGTTTTCATATATACTATAGGAAGGGAAGACTTGCAAAATTGGTCACAATTACAATTTAAATTATTTATTATAGTCTAATTTTAAACTTCAGAT